>JADDOH010012693.1:0-54517 GCA_016648135.1 Agrypnia vestita
GACTCTTAGGCTTTCCAAGGATTTTCGGTGCGAATGCAAAATGATGGCCGGTATCCAGAAAATGCTCAGCCAGTGCTGATTTTTCTGGATGACCGAGTTTGCATGCCCGTTTGTGCTCGTTGACCCTTTTGGAAATGGTACGCGCCGTTTGCCCAACGTATACTTTATCGCAGTCTTGACAATCGAGTCTATACACACCGTCCGTTTCTAAGCGATCTCGATCCTTTGCTGATCTCAACATATCTTTAATTTTGAAGTTGGCACCAAAAACTGTCTTAATGTATCTTTTCTTGAGAGCTCTGGCAATTCTGTCTGTAACGCTTTGGACAAAAGGCAGAAAGGCGATGCCTTTGCACTCAGGTTCTGTATGTTTTTCAGGGCGAACAGACCTCGTACTTATGACGCGTTGTATCTGTCGCTTCTGGTAACCATTGCCTTCCAGTGTGTCGCTGAGTGTTGTCATTTCCTCCTGTAGATATTCATCTTGGCATATCCTTTTGGCCCTCGTGGCCAAAGTGTTGATGAGGCCTCTTTTTTGAGCAGGATGATGGTGGGAGTTCGCATGTAGATAACGGTTGGTATGTGTAGGCTTCCTATACACTCTGTGTCCGCAACTCCCATCGGCTTTCTTTTTTATTTCAACATCAAGAAAAGGCAGCACGTTTTCTTTCTCTATCTCCATGGTGAACTTCAGGTTCTTATGTAGTGAATTAAGGTGTCCCAAAAAATCACCTAGTTTGTCTTCACCATGCGGCCAGATTACAAACACGTCATCGACGTATCTCCACCAGACCTTCGGAGTAAAGGATGCTGTGTCCAGTGCTGTTTCTTCGAATTTCTCCATAAAAAAGTTAGCAATCACCGGAGAAAGTGGATTACCCAAGGGGTAATCCACTTTCTCCGGTGATTAGCAAAATCGAAAGTTAGCAATCACCGGAGAAAGTGGATTACCCCTTGGGTAATCCACTTTCTCCGGTGATTGCTAACTTTTTTATTGAGAAATTCGAAGAAACAGCACTGGACACAGCATCCTTTACTCCGAAGGTCTGGTGGAGATACGTCGATGACGTGTTTGCAATCTGGCCGCATGGTGAAGACAAATTAGGTGATTTTTTGGGACACCTTAATTCACTACACAAGAACCTGAAGTTCACCATGGAGATAGAGAAAGACAACGTGCCGCCTTTTCTTGATGTGGAAATAAAAAAGAAAGCCGATGGGAGTTTCGGACACAGAGTTTATAGGAAGCCTACACATACCAACCGTTATCTACATGCGAACTCCCACCATCATCCTGCTCAAAAAAGAGGTCTCATCAACACTTTGGCCACGAGGGCCAAAAGGATATGCCAAGATGAATATCTACAGGAGGAAATGATAACACTCAGCGACGCACGGGAAGGCAATGGTTACCAGAAGCGACAGATACAACGCGTCATAAGTACGAGGTCTGTTCGCCCTGAAAAACATACAGAACCTGAGTGCAAAGGCATCGCCTTTCTGCCTTTTGTCCAAAGCGTTACAGACAGAATTGCCAGAGCTCTCAAGAAAAGAGATATTAAGACAGTTTTTGGTGCCAACTTCAAAATTAAAGATATGTTGAGATCAGCAAAGGATCGAGATCGCTTAGAAACGGACGGTGTGTATAGACTCGATTGTCAAGACTGCGATAAAGTATACGTGGGGCAAACGGCGCGTACCATTTCCAAAAGGGTCAACGAGCACAAACGGGCATGCAAACTCGGTCATCCAGAAAAATCAGCACTGGCTGAGCATTTTCTGGATACCGGCCATCATTTTGCATTCGAACCGAAAATCCTTGGAAAGCCTAAGAGTCACCATGCGCGTCTTATCAAGGAAGCACTAGAAATCTACAAGCATCCGATGAACATTAATAGAGATGATGGTCTCAAATTAAAAACATCTTGGTATCCGGCGCTTCAAAGTCATTCTCGTCGCAGACTCCGCAGAGATAGTGATCAGACAACAGATGAATCATACATACAACACAATACAAACACATCATGACTTCGGCACGGTATTGCAAGCTGATACTTAACCAAAACACCAACATTCAAGACAACACATCAGCCCTGATGATGGACCCTGCAATGGGATCCGAAACGTCGGCCCGAAAGGTCGTAACAACACGGCATAATACCCCAGTAAACGCAAACTTGAAGATTCTGAGTGGCCGTGAAAACCTAAGAACATTCTTAATACTTTGTACCTTCTCTAGTTTCGTTCTAGCAATAAAAAGACTTTCATTGTCAACTGCGTTATTTATCTTATGAGCATGTATTTTGTATTAATTTTTGTCCAAAAACTCAAAATTCTCAGATGCCTTTACTACTTGATCAGCAGAAGTTGTGGATCCTCATTGTTACTTATTAGAAATGTCGTATGACTTGCATACTGCAGATTGTTCAGAATCTTCGAATTTATAACAAGTCCTTGTGTAGCTTCTTGCATAGCTTCATTGAATATTTCTTTTGAATATAAGTTGAACAGCATGGGTGAAAGAATATACCTATCCCTGTCGCACGCCTCTTTTTATTTCTACTTCTGTTTTGCAGACTTAGTAAAGTTGTTGTATCTTTTGTCGATGGTAATATAATTAATTTAATTTCGTACAATTTTTTTATATAAACGCCTTTCTGGCTAATTTGAAGAATGTATTAGTAACTAATAATTCATTTTCTAAGCAGAATTGGACGAACTGATCTCTTATTTCTTTTCTCATACCAAAACCATGTTCCCGACAACGTTTTCTTCTTTACCGATTTTAGCATTAAGGTCGCCCATTATTTAGTTATTTCGTGATTTTTGTTAAAAAAACAACTTTCGTTAAATTTTCATAGAATTTTTCTAGTTCTTGTTAACAATGATATGTAGGTGCGTATTCTTGCATAATATGAGTATTTACAAAAAACCTACAAAAAAATATTTTTAGGCTTTACTCATTTGATTTGTATCAAACGAATGAATTTTTATTATTCGATATAAATTATTATAATGACAGTCTAACGTTTTACAAAAAATATGCCGGAAATATTTAAAAAATGCAAATTTTGATGTCGCTTATCTCCGTAAATGTCGATATTTCAGGCAAAATGTAAATAAAATTTTCTATTCAAAATTGAATAAAGAAGACTCCCCCAAAGTTTTTACTACTAGCTTTGAGACATACTGTATATCGTTGTTCAAACATGTCGATACCGGTGCAGTGTATATTATATTATGTCAAAATATAATCTGAGTAACATTGCATTTTTAGAACATGGTTTTTAATAAAAAAATAATGTTTCGCTTATCTTAGACATATAGAACAAAAAAAACAAACAAATAACAGGTGTATCTCAATTAAGCAAATAGATTGGTCTCCCACTGTTGGCTGAAGCAGTCCACTAATAGAAAGGTCCCGGGTTCGAGTCTCGGTGGCAAATTTATTTTATTAAAAAACAAAAATTTTGGTAGAAACCTCAAGAAATTTTAACCGGAACGTCATCAAAATACCTCAAAAATGCCATACAATTAGGTAATTAAAATTAATAATATTTTCCCAACGTTTCCAAATAGTTTACCACCCTTGCTAATCAAATTCGTAAAACAAAACCGATGTATCCAATTATCTCTTAATTACCTTGTATAGATAGGTACTGTACGCAAAACAATGGAAACTGAATATTGTTTTAATTCTTTCGGAGAAATTGAGCCTTATGTTCCAATGTAACATAAAAAACAAAGTAAATATAAAAAAATCTTAACCATCGCCTTCTGGGTCATTAATTTCGCATTTTAATTTCGGTGATCCTTTTTATTTTATTGAATACGCTAAGAAAAGCTCTGCATTTAATCCTAATTTGTTTATTATGCACTTCGTTCATCGATTTTTCATATATTTAATTGCCTAAATGATCACGTTTCCACCCCATACGATCGAATCGAATTTACATCCTGAAAATGTCTTAATTAGTTAGCTACTCAGCTAGCTATAGATAATTAATAAGCTAGATAGCTGATTAGTAAAAAAATCTACTAAAAAATAGATATCCCATTACCAACGGCGATATACAGATTTATGGGGATGACAAATTTCAACCACAGATGGCGGTAGTAAAAATACAATTCATATATGAAACAAGGTGAAACAAAGTTAATATATATACAACTTCCAAAATGTTTATAGATGTGGTAGTCTATCATGGGTGGAATCGGTGAATGTTACATTGTTTAAAGTGATCACTTAAGTCAGCCGTACGATAAGTTCGTAAGACCTGTAAATACCAAAAAAAGAAATCTTATACCTTGATTAATTAGTTAGCTCTCTTAATTGAAAAATGTTGTCACGAGACTGAAAAAAAAAGAATTTGACGTAATAAAAGATTTCCAGCGCTCTGGTCGTTTTACAGAATCATTAGTAATTACTAGAAAGATTAAAAAGTCAGTCCATCATAACCGAACGTTCGCGAAATTACATTCCCTATTTAAAGAGCGACGTAGCCGCTACACGCAATACAGATTGTTGCGACGGTTGACTGATTCCATAGAAGTAAAACCAGCCAAAATAAATTACGAGATTACCTACCGAGAGTTCGATAGTGAAGACGTGCGAATATTCTGGAAAACTTAATTATATGTCCTAAGTGGAAGTATCTCGAAGTGACAATTTATCCAAATTTCATAATAACGATTAGAATCAATTCCGTGTTCAGTGACTTTTGTACATGAAATAAAACATTGATTAATTTCTTCTTCTTCAAATGTAGCAAATTTATTTTGTGGTAACATAATTATAATTGATATAAATTAACTTTATACGAAAGAGTGTAAATAGTAAATTGAATATTATAAATAATCAGGTCCTTTTTGCAAATAGTTATCTTTTAAATTTATTTTCATGTTAATTAGGTACTTTATATTATCATTTTCCATATATAACTTTTTGATATTTTGATCTATACTTTGATTTTTAAATATTATTTTTGTTATACTGACGAAGAAGCCATTGGCTTCGAAACATGTTGAATTTTTTCAATAAATAAGTGGTTTTAACAAAGTTAATTTATATCAATTTTGATTAATTTCAATTGCCGTGACAATATTAAAGACACGAATGTGACATGCACTCCACACGCGCATATTATTTGATGTAAGCTGCTTGTATAACGAGCGCGCATGGCGTGCGGCGCAGATCCGCGGGCGCGAGGAATGCCGCGGAAGGCTCCCGGGGAGCTTTCGGCGCGCTCGCGGTTAAAGCCTAAATTAAAACAAGGCCTCGCTGTTTATTTGGAGCGATAAAGCTGGACCGGTCAATTTTCATTACCTTTACGAGCCGCATTCTTCGCCACCACTAACGTGGAAGCGCATCTTGTAGTATTTTGTTTCACTTTTTTTTTTCTTATCTATTACACAAAAATTCTCGCATTAGTCAACACAATTTTACAAATATCTGTCCAGCGTTGCTCTGTTTTTTCTGCGAAGTAAATTGAACAAATATTTTTAAAGCTTTGCGGTATTTATCGAGCTTATGTATGCAGGGTTATTTGTAAAACATTAATAATCTCGCAGGACTATATTCCTGCCTTGATTACGAGACGAAAATGTTCAAGCTATTATGAACTAATATCAATAGTCAAGGAGATATGCGACATCAAAGTTTGCATTTTCTTTTCAATATTCCTGACAATTTTTTTGTAAAACGTTGGACTATCACTACATTAACTTATTTCGATTATGAAAAATTCATTCCCTTTAATACAAGTCACATAAATAAATAAAAACCTTCGAATTCCAATTGGAATTTTTCAGAGTTTTTATCATTTTATTTAACTTGTATTGAAACGAATAAATTTTTCGTAATCGATATGAGTTACTGTAATGATAGTCCAACGTTTTACAAAAAAATAAGTTAGAAATATTGAGAAAAAAAATGCAAACTTTGATGTCGCATATCTCCATAACTATTGATATTAGGTCATGATAGCTTGAACATTTTCGACTCATAATCAAGGCAGAAATATAGTCCTGCGAGCTTATTAATGTTTTACAAATAACCTTGTATACATCTAAAAATGGTAGCCACAATGTTTCTGCTCTGTATTGCGTATTAAAAAAGGTTTTTACTGTTAACCTTATAATAACACATTCCATAATTTTGAGGCTAAGTCTAAATTTTCTCTACCATTAAGGAAACAATCGATAGTTAAAACAATGCCGTTTCCCTGCGGGGTATCCGTAGACGATGGGGCGCCAGACTTTTCTGTCCTGACAAAACTCAATCCACAACCACTACGCACATCCACATCTATGCATATTCGTAAACAAGCTTGGCGATTGTTAGAGCTAACAAGACCATCTTCACGTATCTGACCATACCTAGCTTTCCACTATCGCTCTTTCTTTCTGGCGCCGTCATCACTTTCTTTATATATCTTTCTTACTTTCGTTATATTCATTCATTTAACACGCTCGACCTACTGAAGCGATTATACTTCGGTTCAATTTACTATGCCAGCTATATACGTTTAGGTTTAGGTTCTTTTTAAATTCTACTAATTTTACCATGCTTTGCTAAAGACGAATCGACTGAATTACTTTATTTAATAATAACCTAAATTTATATTGATCGAGCAAATGCGATTCAAATAATTTATTTTAGTTTAAAATAACTAACATTTATCTTTCAGCTATATGGAATCGAGGTCTTGGAATTAAAAAAGCCATTATAATAAGGCTGGAAGTCATGGCTATACCGACATAAGCTAAAGATCTACTGGGTTGTCTGTAATACCAATGAAGAAATATTAAGATGAACGCATAATCCAGAGAGCTAATATTAACTATCGAACGAAATGCATACTTCGGACACTTTATCCGCAATAAGAAATATGATCTCTTAAGATGCAAAAAGAGGTTTTCTTTATTGCGTATATACAAAAAGTGGTTCATGGGAAATGTGTATTATAGTCTCATCTTTGTACTTTCTTAATTTACTTTCCAACACTACAACAGGCCACGAGCCTCGATTACTAAAGTTATCACATCCCAAAAAAACACAGGTAGGTATGAGAAAATTACATATATTCATTGTGACCTCCCTGAACGTACAAGTTTTGAACTGACGCGCAATAATAACATCATGGCTTGACAAAAATCTACTAACAGTAAATGCTTCAAAGACAAAATACATGTGTTTCTCCATCAGTAAAAGAACAGTAATAAAGCAGCCCAAAAATCTACTGATTCACACATGTCAATCAAAAGATAAACCCTGTGATTGTACTAATCTACAGACAACGGAAGATATACGATATCTAGGTGTGTACATAGACCAGCATCTAAACTGGAGAAAACATATTTTGAATCTCACAATCCGAATAAGAAAGCTAGTTTATTTTTTCAAAGAAATTAGAGATGTACTCGACGCACCGACAAGAAGAATAGTATACTATGCACTGTGTCACTCACTCATTAATTATGCAACTGTCAGTTGGGGTGGTGCAGCTTGTACTATATTAGATTCATTAAGCAAAGCCCAGAAAATGGTATTGAGAGTTCTTCATAAAAAGCCATTTCGTTTTCCTTCAGAAGAACTTTTCAGAGAATGTCACGTCCTGGACATCAATCAAACATATTTACTCAACACTTTAAAATATTTTTTCCGACATAAACAAGATCACCAACAAATAACTCACTCACACTCAACAAGGGCACAGGTGAACTGCGACTATCTTGTACCAAAATTCACAAAAACATTTTCACAAAGATTTCACCTCTTCCAAGCACCAAAAACATTCAATACTCTTAACACTAAACTTAAAACATGTAGCCATAGTCTCGCGTATTTTTCATCTAAAGTGAAACTCTGGCTGCATGAAAAGGGAAGGAAGCATGCCCAAAACCTATTAAAAGCCATGATATAAACTAAATTTAAAATATACTAATCCTACAAGAACATTTACTGTCATCTTTTTAAATACTTTTAATTGTTTCATTTTATTTTATTTTATTAATATCCTATTCAGATCTTTTTTTTTCCTTTGTCTATAATAGAATTAATTAACACCATTATTAAATTGTAAACATTTAATTATTACTATTACTTAATTTTAATTGGCAATAAGATTGATTCACAAATGTTATATAAATAATAAATATTCTTGAACATTATACTACTGGAAGAGCACTGTCTGCTATAATACAGTAAATTACTAGTGTAGCAGGCAGGGCGTCAAATCAATTTAGTGTTTACTTGCTGCCAAGACACTCGAGAAACAATGAAAAATAGCTTAATTTAATTATGTAAACACTGTAAACATTTGTAACATTGAACATTGAATAAACATTTGAATTCGAATAGGCGATATGTAATTACTGACCTTCCATCCTCGCGATTTTGGATTGTTTGATCATCTCTGGCCCGCAAGTCCCCAACTAGACCGGGGTGGTCCACCGCGGGCAGGCCCACCCCGCGGACCCCCCCCAGTCCCTCCCGGGCCCGACAGGCCCGCCAGTGACGAACTAATCATCGCGGTCAATTACGCGATTCTCTGCCTTAATTATTTTTATAGTGTCGGTTAAAATTTCTGACAGGCTCATTTTTAATGTGATTAACGATAATTTGATTGTTGATCTACCCGGGCAATAGGTAATTAGGACATAATACAACATTAATTGTAAAGATTGCGATAATTTTTGTATGAGTAAAACTAGAAATGTTGATATAATTATAATATACTAAGGCATTAATATAGCATAGGATTGCAGATGCATAAATTAATACTAACATAGGATTACAGATGCATAAATTAATACTAACATAGGATTACAGATGCATAAATTAGAAATTAAAAAAAGTGTTCATAAAAACTAAACTATTATGAATAACCAAAAAGTTACCTTTTAATTTGTTTTCACATTAGTTCTATATATTTATTTTTGATTTTGTCGGTCATTAGTTTGAATTTTAATTTAAGTAGGCTTTACACCTTATCCTGATAGGCATCATTGGCCCCTAAACATGTTGATAATTCAATAAATTTAGTAGTTTATATAAAATGTTTTCTTGTTACCGATATACATATCTAGTGTTACTACCAAGTCATTTTGCAGTTATTAAACAAAAATAAATATGAAGAGTTACGTTGTTAAATAAAAATTCAAGTATTTTTAAGTGGGAAGAAATTAAGCGAAAAAAGCATTTAAATCTTCTTTTAATCCAATATTTGTCATTTAACTATTCCCAAGAGAAGAATGGATATCAAAAAGGATGATTATAAAACGACTTTATCAGTATATATAGGAATTAACTGAAAATGTAGGAATTAACTAAATATGGTTTAATCCGTTTTCATCCCAGAATTACGAAATCTATTGTTTAACAACAAAAAAAATCATTTGAAAATCGATCTCGGAAATCATCGCAAATAAATTTAAATTACGTAGTAACGACTATTAATGCTAATTAACCACTATAAATGCTTTATTATTATGACAGAGATTTATTCGTGATGTCGTTAATGTATTTTAGGCCTACATAAATAAAATTTTAAACAAAAATTACCTTTTGATCAAAAAAAAATTTGTTGAGATTTTTTATTTGATTGGTTGGGCTACTGTTTGTAAGGAAAGTCACTAACCATTCAATTCATCAAATGAGTTGATACGCTGATTATAGCAATGTTTTCGTGCCGTTTCTCGACAAAATTCTGAATTTTGGTTCAACCATTCCTTAATTTCAGCACTTTGAATTTTTGGTATCACTCAGCACTTATCATTAGCAATAAGAACACCCTAAAACTGACGAACTTATGTGGCAGTTGGAAAAAATATAAATTTTTAGGCAAATAAAATTTAAATTGATTGAAGACAAATATCACGTAGACGAATATTAAATAATAACAGACGAAAAAATAACGAAATCCACGTACATAAACGTTTTCACATTACTGAGGGGTAATTTTTCTAGTTGTAGCAGGCAAATTCAAAAAATGTGATTAAATTCGTGGTTTAGAATGAGAAATACATTCAAAAAATCCTGAACATGTAAACAATCGTGAAGAAGAAAACAGTGTTCTCGGAACTTGTAGATTTTATAATCTAATAAAGTGGTGAAAACAAATTAATTTGTGTTTTATTTTGATAAAAACAGGATAACATAATTTAATGCTAATGGTAATTTAATGGTAAATTTGAATGGCATTGCTTTGTACATCCCAGCGATCAGTTTTTACACCATCTTATCTAGCAGAAACCAAAATTAAAAGTAATCCACTCTGAATTTCAAGACCCAGTAATGGGATGTCTTCCTGTCGTTTTTAACTAGTGAATAAGTGTGGTAACCTCTTCAAACGAAGATTGAGGATCCCGTTCAAAACGCAACCTAAGAATTAAATCTGAAAATATTGTAAAAAAACTTACTCTATTATACTCCCTTTCTCATTTATTAGTTGAAACAGGTTTGGCGCTTACCCCACGCGTTGGGCTTGAGTCGGGAGACGCTACGAAAGGGCGTAATAAAAAAATTCGAAAAATCCAAAATTATACTATAATTATTAATTTTTTAGAACTCAAATGTTAGATCATTTTTAGCGTAGCCACGAGTCTGCCTGCAAAGTTTCAGCTCGATTGGATCACGGAAAAAGGGTTAAAAATCGATCCAAAGTTTTTTCGAGAGACAAGCAGGCAGACGCTACGAGTTAAAAGTAAGGGAGTAAAATGTGGATTTGTTGTTCCACCATTTGATATTGCAATCGAAGATTCACCTCACGCAGGTTTCAATAACACACAATATAAAGGGTTAATACACGTAATCCGAAGACATATCGCAGGTAGAATTTAATAATGACATACGAGTAGGTAGGTATAAATATTTAGTGTAGTGGACTCGGGATGGATCCTCGCGGTGCCCCGAATAAAGGTCAGCTTCTGATATAATCAGTGTGAAGCAGCTTTATTTGTGGGAGGTAGCTTACTAAGGGCCTGTTGCACCAACTTGGTTTATAGTAAAAGTTCATTCTTTTTTTTTTCAGTTTTTCCTTTTTCCACCAATCAAACAACCCGTTTTCGCAAAAATCTGTGCTTTAAACGAACACAACCGGTTCTAAGTCCAGAACCTCTTGCAAAATTAATTACTCACTTTTAACTATGATTATCTTCCACTATAGTTATATAATTCCATAGAACTTTCTATTTTGACTTGAGGAATTTAATTACAATAAAAAAAAAATTATGAAAAAAATCCTGGTAATATTTATTATTTTAATTCACATTGCGTGATCAATATTTACCATTTTAATTTTAAACGCTAAAACAGGCCATAATAGAGACTCAAATACACAGGCTTGAGAAAATCACATACCTAGATGTATTGTGACCCCGGGAATTGAAATCGGAGCCCTGGTACGAAAAATCAGTGTATTGCCCATTAGACTACGGGGGCCGCTGAGGGCGGGATTAGTATATACTAGCTGTAACCCATCAAAAATGACGGTACTTTTGCATGCCGGTTCCTATAGAATATTTACTTATTTATAGCCGACATCCATGAAATAATAATAACGACTTTTATCAAAATATTTGAATACCTTTTTCCCCGGCAGTTAATGGCACCTATTTTAAACACTGGCGATTGTGGCGATTGTGCGTGCGTAGAACTAACGCGACTACTCAATTAAATAATTAATATTATAAATAAAATAGACATCAATATAAAAATTTTAAAAAATGAGAAAAAATTTCCGACACTGGGAATCGAACCCTAGTCCCGCGGGTGGGAGCAAGATACTCTACAACTACACCAAGCATAGGACGCCATCTAATTTTTAAGGGTCCCGCACATGCGATGGAAGTTGCCTTCCGTAGGTCTCCGCGTTCGAGTTCGCTCTCCCGGGGTTCAAGCCCCGTCTCCGGCCGTTTAATTTGTTTTTTTTAGCCGTGAATTCGAACGAAATTACGGACGTTACTCGAAGTAAAGGGACAGTCGGACGGACGGACAGACAGACAACAAAATTATTATAATTGGGATGGTGTGCAAAATGGCATAGTCGGCTCAGATGACACAGTCGCCATTTTCAATTTTCCATGTTGTTTTGAGCATTCTTAATCACATTCTTGCAAGAACGGCCATGCATCTTGTCCGTGGAGAAATAATTAGGTTCGTTGCTGATTGGCCGAGAGCATGCGTGGTAGTGTTTATTCGTGGAGTGAATAGTGAATGTAATTTAAATCTTAAAATGAAGACATTAAGTTATCAGATGACTGTGCTTGCATACATAGCAACAAAAGGTAACGGAATAAAACAAAACCAGGAGATATGAAATATGGTAACTGGGCACATGCAGATTGCGCTGGGATTGAATAAACTAAAACTAAAACGTTCTACTGTGAGCTTTACGTAAAATAATTATATGTACTATATTTAACACTCTTTTATCTACTTAGTTGCATTATGTATATTTATTTATACAGGGTATCTCGTAGGTACTAGCCAAAATTTCGGCGACTCTTCTTCATATAATTTATAATAGAAAATATTCCTTACACTTAGATGAAATGTCGACGATTACGGAAATAAGCGACACCAAAGTTAGATTTTTTTCAATATTTCTAACTCATTTTCTGCAATTCGTTAGAGTATCACCGCACTAACTTTAATACAAGTCAAACAAAATTACCTTTTACCAAAAAATCCTTATAAAAAAATATTTTCAAATATCTACAAGGTTTTAATAATTATAAATATCCGGCGACGTTGTGCTGGAGATTTGAGTTATTTTGAGAAGCAACATAGAAGCGACCATAGAAATGCGTTCAAGACTCAAGCACAGAGTGGGTACTTACGTGCGAACTACAGCGAAACGACCTTGCGATAAATAAGAGTACAAAGTAACTCATACTAAGTTTTTCATTTTTTTCAAAACCAAGTACGATATATGAAATGAAAAGCATTCGAATTATTTGCCAGTCGAGCTCATTTTGAGACCGGTGCTCAGATATGGAAGCCACCATTACACGGGCGGTCGTCCAGCGGTCCAGCGGGAGAAGCGGCTCCCAGCGAGAGGCCACCCGACACCGAACCAAACCGAATCGGACTTTAATGAGTCTCCTCTAGCGGAGCCCGAAGCTCGCCATCTTTTATTGGATAAAACGCAAAACGACGTTGGGAGATCAACGACGCGAACGTAAACAAACATCTTATTAACACCCGAGCGTGCGTCCCACTCGCTCCCATGCGCAAGGTGCGCGCGCTAAATAAAAACAAAACGCGCAGGCGCAGAATAAAAAAGCGCGGATGCAAAAAATCCCGCAACAACTCAATTTTGGACACCCATAATGGGAATAAAATAAGGATCGGGGTATACCCGGTATCGACTGCGGCTTAGAAAGGAGACTTTTGTAGTTGATTGCTCGTGTAGACCAGCGACGCACTTCTATACTATATATAGTTATTAACGATTGTTACAATAGAATTAGGATTTTCTACAGAAATATGTAAATATGTGTTGATTTTCTATAAAATTAAAAATGAAAAAGTTTAAAAAAATCAAAAAAGTAGTTTTATCTTATACGGCACGTGCGTTAATGTAATATCTCTCCGTTCAAAAAAAATTCTAGCATTCCTTTCAATATACGCCAGCCAATACAATATATATTTTAGTGTCATATTAAAAAATATTGATTTTATTATTTGTATAAATCTCCTTATATTATTTGATTAATTACACCTACATGTTTCGGAAATACCTTTCCATTGTCAGAGTGTTATATATATGTCAAAATTTCAAAAGGAATAATGTCTATAACATTAAATTAATAAAAACAAAAGACATTCGTATTTTGATATTTACGAGAATATATATGTGATCTATCTATTATATTATATAGATATATATATATATATATATATCTCTAGTATATATAATATATATAAACCTGGCGATGGAAAGGTATTTCCGAAACATGTAGGTGTAATTAATCAAATAATGTAAGTAGATTTATACAAATAATACAATCAATATTTTTTTTTAAACGACAATCTACAATGTTGCTGAATCAATTGAAAAATAGTGTCATATTGTTTGGACCCACTGTAGGTCAACCAGTGAGAGATTTGATGTGATCATCGCATTTTGTTATCATCTCTCTTCTCCATTTATATGGTGCCAATGATAGTGCAAATGAAAGTCATATAAAACCTCGCGGTTGTTGTTGACCTATGCGTAGGAGCACAATATTAATAAAATTAAAATACCGAACGCTCTTAATTTTTATAAACAATCAACATTCGCATTGTACAATATTGTTTCTGTTCACTTCATGTACATAAACCATGTGTATCTCTTTCATTTACCATAGATGAAATGAGGCCGAATCCTGAAAATAACAATATTGTTATTTGATGATTGTAACCCCAACACCAGAAAATAGAGAAACGTCAAGACATCTGTCAAATGTCAATATTTATATTATTTTGAGGTAAATATTGTCTTTAATTTAGAATTTGAACTCTTTACATAAAGAAATTAGTAAATGTGTGTGAAACAAATTTCTACCAACTATTAAAATAATATTGGTAGGTACCTACTTGTTTTATATCACATTCATCAAAAACTTATATTTTAGAGAAAACTCCAGATTGAAATTATTGATTTGCATGACAATATGAAAATTGCTTCGAAATCATGTTAACAAGTCTTTTTTTAACAACACCCAGACACCGTGGAGATCCGACATTGCAATCCATGTACGTGGAAGAAAATATTGATGAACCTATTTGAATTTAAACTTGTTTATATGGCATTACTGCACAAATGTTGGGTGCTGAAAAGAGATATTATACCATCGTAAATGTAAACATAACACAGGATGCAATGTCTGCTTCCTGTCTTTTAGTGATGGTCAAATCGTTATTTCAACCGGTTACACTGTTATTTGAGATTTGTATCTAATTGTATTGATAATTGGTAACTGAGATATAAATATTATCTAGTACCGGAAAGGTTCCCGTCAAACTGCAAAAAAATAGTTATGAATCATGGATATAATCAAATACAAATCCCAAATAACGGTTATTGTGTAACCGGTTTAAATGCCATCACTGCTGTTTTGGGTTTTTAATGACAAGTATTTATGAGTTCCTTATACTCCACATTCCCTCAATTAATATAACAAACTATTTAGATCCTGTAAATTCACGACTTCTTTCTAGAGGTCTTATCTAAAATTACAAAGTTGTAAATGTAAATTATTTAAGTAATTACACCGGCATACAACTAATATCTTTATTATTCTGTTTCCACTATATTTTCAGCTGTTCATCTCAGCACAGGTTCTTCTTAGTGAGATGAGCGGCTCCATTTCCTGTGTCATGTATCAAGATGAAGATAATTAAAAAAAATATATAAAAAAATGAGTTAAATTGGCGAAAGGCATTTTAAGCAAATTAAAAACACTGAGTGTTTTGTTTTAATACATGTAATTATTATGTTGTTGTTTCCACTATAAAATTCAAATCTACTTTGAAGTGCTACTCTCCAAGTTCAAAGTTAAATCAAACGAAGATATCCCTATAAAAAGGGTCTATATAGTACATCAGGTCACAAAGGGATTTAATTGTTTTAAATGGTCTATACAACAGTATGCCCCATGTTCAGTATTTATTTTTGGTGATTTCAATCTTCAACTGTACTTTGCTGAAATTCGACCTCATAAGTTGGCTAACGTGGGAAAGGGGTCTATATTTTATCTATATTTATCTGTTAGTAACAAATATGACGGATGCTAACAGTTCGACGATATCACTGGGACTTGCTAATTATGGACACAAAATCTATATCCATAATTGGCAAAAGAATATTAGAAAAAAAAAACAGAAATTCTGGTTATTTATTTCACTAAGTATTTCTCTCTCTAACAATTGAGCTATTTTTTTTTTATGTATTTGTGTTTTAATTTTATTGCAGCTATTTCTACATCTAAAAATCTTACTGTCCCGCTCCACCTTTTCACACTATATCCGTTCTCAAGGTACATAAGTACAATGCCCGCAGGGATCGCAGTTTAGTGCTAATTTCTTTTTATTTGTTTTTTAGGCAACAATTTATGACTTTTATCAAAAATCATGTAAATAAATGTGTTTCAGATGAATTTTTTGATAATTTTTTAGGTACATGGTTACAAACTTATCTCGTTTGAGATCGCTGGGATCCTGTATATATGTGAGAGTGTTATGTATTGCTGTAATAAAATAATTGACGGTGTTTTCGCTATATACTAAGTATGGTTATAAGATAAGCTACACATAGGTATCGTCTCATCGTCATCAAACGAGATCGGTGATGTTTAAAATTCAAAAATTTCTTAATTTATTAAAAAGTACATAATTTTGAAATTGATATATTATTAAACATACATTAAAAAATTGAAAAAATAATTGTATTAACTTTATAATAAAGTTTGTAGCGTAATTTTATGAACTGCGTCCAGACACCTGTTAGTTTCAATAAAATTCTAGATTGGACTATAGAAAAGTGAAATAGATATAGGTAAATGAAATACACTTTTACCATATCGCTGGGGCATAACCGGTGAAGAATATTTTCATATTCTGAGAAACCAATTATTGGATTAGTCCACTGCGGGATTATTATATAATTACGATAAATTATAAATTACTACCGGTGTCTCTAGCAGAGTTCTATAAAATATATGGAAGGTTTTAATTTGGAACATAAACAACTTACAAAAATTTCATAATGTGTGGATATTCTTACGATGCAATTGGTGAAAATTGCATTGTGTGGAGTGATAAATTAAGCCAGCTCATACAGGTTGCAACTCCTCGCCATCGTATAACAGACTTACATACACGCTCCTCACATAAATAGCTTCGTCTCCGTGAGACTTCTACAATAATTCATCTTAATTAAAAAACCGGTTAAATTTACAAAAGCGACGAGCGCTTTTAATTTGAGAAAATATATAATTGTATGCACACTAATATAGGCCCCGAGCGGCGGCGCTGCCCCCGATTTGCGCGCATCGGATTACCACTGCGCCTGCGCGGTGGTCCTTTATACTGTTCTTAAATATGTTTTTATTTATTTTGGCCCAAATTTTTATTAAAAAAATATCAAGAGCAGATTGGATGAACTTAATGGCGCATGAACATTTCTTACGAAGATTTGAAAGTGAATTTTAAAGACATTTTAAAATTATTCCGTCAGAAATTTAACCGAATAAGAGAAGACAATATGTACATGCTGATTTATTTATAGAATATTGTTACGGGATCGCTGCGGTGAGAGACAAATGAAACACTTTAATTTCATTAATCTTTTTATTTAATCATGACACTAATTAATTAAGTCGCTGGACACAAATTCAGTGCGCCAGCACTGTTCTTTTATTCACACATTCTTTATATTTTTATTCATGCTATCTTTTATGCCCTTTTTTTCGTAAAGAGTTATTTCTAACTCATTTTGATATATTCTTTTATATCATTTCTAATGTTTTCTTTTTGTTGATTTTGTATTTTCTTATTTTATTTTTATTTAATATTTATTTTTATCGTAATTTTGTTGTACAATTCATCTTTTATGTAAAGATATATTTTTAAATAAACATTGTTTTCATCCCTTTTGCACCCCTGAGATAGTGAAGTGATTTGTGCGAATTCCTCGAATACGTCGCACGAGTGTCTTTGCTTTTTCTCAAATTTATCTTATAAATATTTTTAAAAAAAATAGGATTATTATCAAGTGACGTTACATTTCTATTATTCCTAACCAAACTAACTCGAAATTCAAACTGGCTTGTAATTTTTACTCCCTTTATATTAACTCGTGGCGTCTGCTTGCTTGCCGTTAACAAAAACTTTGGACCCTTTTCCCATGATCCAATCGAGCTAAAACTTGGCAAGTAGACTCGTGGCGAAAAATTAATAATTATAGTATAATTACGGATTTTTAGAAATTTTATTGGTTTTTTCAAATTGGAATCATTAGAAAAGTTTGATTACGGCGGCCCGATAACGCCGCGGAATATTTTCTAAATTTGAATTACTCCGTCGGTATGCATAATAGGTACTCTACTACGAATGTCGAAAATCTAAATTGACTGACAAATGTTTTTAGAATTTAATCTTTAAAGCATGAAGTGTCAAATCAAAACATCTGACATTTTAGAAATATATTAAATTACCGTAAGTTTAGTGTAATGTTATATGTTTTAATTCGTCTTTAATTGTTGTTATATTTTACAAAGAAAGGGAGTATAATAAAAACTTGTTTTTTATGGGTTACTTATAAATAGAAATTAATTATAATTATGTATGTTGTTATTATGCACAACCTGATAAGTTTATACGTTTTATATCATAAGAAACGTGAATTTCCCCTCCTCCCCCTCACCGCCAGAGAACGAGTGAAAACTCTTTTTGGAGAGTGATACATTGCATAGATAATAATTTTAAATACGATTAATTTGTAATTAGCCCTATATAATAAAATAAATAAATTTAGTGACAAATACAGTGACAAAGAGAAACGGTAATTACATTGATTTTTTAATAATTTAAAATTTTACAATTTATTTCCGAATTATTACCGTCTTATTATAATACAAATTTGTATTATTTGTTTTATATGGTATACTAAATAGTTTACAAATAATATACATAATGGATATAATAATGCATATCATCTCTACAGGGAAAATATTGAGGTCAGTATAAACTGTATAATATTATATAACACCGACAGCTTTTTTTCAATTCAGTGTAACTACAAAAAAATGACAAAGTGGTTTTATATGGTATCAAAACATTGAAGTAAGAGGCCCGCATAATAGTCAGCCGGAAATTCTAACCTCGTACCAGGAGACCGTCAAGTTACTTCAATTTTCATAACATAAGCGTTTAAATTAGTTTGAAATAGTAAGAATATTGATATGACCCATATTTCTAAATACGTATAGGAACAATCGTATTCATTCTTTCTGAGAATTTGTGCTAGGTTTATGAATATGTAAACTCTACACGGAATTGATACTAAAGAAACCTAAACAACATATAAACTATTCAACCTTTCAACTATCGTACCAATAATAGTAAATTATCTTTCATCCCACGTACATGCACAAACTGTAATAACCCTTTGAATTCAGTAGATATTTTTAAAACCAAATATAAAGAGTATCGCGGTATGATGAGGCAAATTCTAGAAACTCGTCACCCTCCCTGTCCCTGTATATTAGGTATATACGTTGTACCTATGTATATTTTTTTTATTATTACTATTTACTTTTACTTTTCCTCCTTATCACTGAGTCTTAAATGTTTATGTTAAATTAATTTTTATTATCATTAACTTATTTGTGTCGTCCTATAGGTGGGATTGTGGGAGACATTATTTAATTTAATATAGCATTCAGTTCATTACTGCGTATTGTGTCATATAAATACTTTTTGTATTATTTTCTTATCATGTATTTATGTCTTCCTGTTGGATGACCAAATAAATAAAAATTCCCAGAAGATAAGCTACACAACATAACATTAAATACTATAAAATATATTACCACAATATATGTATATATTAGAGACATCTGGCGCCAGTTACAGAAAACTAATATTTTCGATGTTTACATTAAAAATACCGGAAGATTTCTTACAAAAGAAATGTTGAATCAAAAACATTAATATGTTATCACACAACCGTAAACAAGCTCGTGCGCTAATTGATGATATACAGAAAACATATTTATTTTTAGTTCTATACGGGCGGCCAGTACGTCTTTTCTCCATTATATATTAGAAATTTGTTTTCTCCAAAAATGGCACGTTGTGTTTGCGTAAGCATTCGATGATCATTCAGATCATTAGCAATACTTGCACCGCTCTAATACTCCGTATTCAGCTACATAAATATTTGTTCGAGAATTCGTCCAACACACAATGCCTTAAGCGTTAGAAGTCACACAATACGATCGGATAATGCATTAGGGCAGTGCAACAAACGATTCGCCGATATAATCACCGTTCACGCGAACATCAAAAGGGAAAAGATGACTCGATTGTTGATAAATATTTAGCTATTTCAGACATTGACGTTCCGTCTGTAGGTTTCCAATAATGCAATTCTCCCGACTTGTCTCAATAATTATGTGAAGAAGCAGATGGTATTTCTACAGAATCTGCGAATTACCCAACAGGCAAAAAAATAGTTATATAATTTATGTACAAAATCATCATTTCAGTAACTTAGAAAATAATTCGACAACTTGGTCCCCATTCGATAAAATTCATCAATTGAAACTGAAGAGGGTTCGTAAACGTTTAAGGTTTAATAACTTTCATCATGTATGCTGTCAAACAAATAATTACATTTTTAATGAGATATCTTCATATAACATTGAGCGATTTCATATTTTTACACAAAAGATTAAATTGCAAACTGAACGTCTTTGATCAGACTAAATCGATAAAATGTCAAATAACTACTCGTACTAAGTCATTGGCGCTGTTTCATATAAGTTTGTCAAAAAATTATTATTGTTTTCACGCGCCTGCAACTTTCTTAGTCGCAATCTTGTTGTTATTCCAATATGGTTCAAATCATAAATATTTTTAGATATTTTTTTTATACTTTAGATGATACTCATATTAATATAATTGTACAGTTGATTAAGGTACTTAAGCCGTTTTGCATTTTACTTAATTTCATTGTCGAATTTTCATTTTTTATTGTCTTCTATTAATTATATTGTTGAAATATAAGCCTGCCTTAATGGAATATTAGTGTAAGAACCCGCAGGAGCGTTACATAAATGAATAAATTGCAATTTTATAAATAACAATATAAGACCGAGAACTTGATAAACACCAAAACACTAACAATTATTAATTATTTTACTTAGTATACATTCATGATTTTTCTACAACATTGCTCTGGCTAACTTCTAAGTTTACAATTCAGTTGCGAACGTTGTGTTGAACACATGAAACCAATTTACTCTAGTCATAAAAAATTCTCGAACAAAAAATTCCCACACAAATAACAATAATGAAATACCTTCGTCACTCCAACGTTACTACTGAGAAATTGTAAGAATTTGCTTGCACCATTTTATCAATGAATCCTCACGTTCGGGATTGACGGAAAAGGAATTTAGGAATTATTTAAGAATCTTCCACAATGGCTAATCCTGCAAATTGTTTTCAAGCCACGTTCATCCCCTCTCGGAAAGTATAATACCTGCAAGGTATTGTGCACAATGCTTGTGTCGTGTAGCTATTTGGAATACGCCCATGTGCAGGTATCTGAAAGCTTACAGATATCTTTATGAAAAATCACTGATTATTGGTACCTACATTTCTTCACGGGGTAACGGTGGTGGGAGACGAAATGAAATACTTAATAATAAATATAATATAATTAAATTACACTTTTATTTAATAACCAGAGTCACTGGACTGAATATTCTATAAATAGAATTATAAAATAGATTTAAAAAATATACCGCATTTAAAATCTTTTTAAATCCGTTTTTAATGTCCGAACTTAATTATGTAAGAACATTTTTACACAATTAGATTCTAATATATTAAAAACTTTGAATTAAAAAAGTTAAACGGTAGACAGTAGTCAAATATTAATCATTATATCAAAGCGATAATCTAGAAAAGAATTATAGGAAATAGTTTTATTTTGTGCTTAAATAATATTTTAGAATATTAAATTAGCTTAATGCATAATTATCCGACTTTTTAAAATTTAATTGACATATTTCATAATATTAATCATTAATAGGGTTAGAAAATGCTGAACCACTTCGAAAAAGAGTGGAAAGATTCATTTCACAATCTCAGCGATCTTTTCTTCCACCTAAATATCGTTTAAACACAAATATGACTTTGATGAATGACTTGATATTTTTGTTAAAAAAATTGCTACTCTATTGTATTCAATAATAATATTCAATCGAAGCCATAATAAATGTAAATGTTCATAAAAATTTATCGCTTTAGTTTTAATTAAGTAGGAATACTGATACCCAACAATTAATTGTAAATCATGAGCCATAAGAATATCCGCACGCGTCTAGCGGACAAGACATCTGTCATCCAACCGCGCCTTGAAGCGTTCGTTCAAAAGATTCATACTTCAACAGCTCAAAAGATTTGTGACGCATTCCGCTCAAAGAACCAATCAGATTCAGATCCAGCTCAAATTGAACCGGCTCACTGAACCGGTTCAATTTGAACGATTGAGCGGACGAGCTGGATCAGTCAGGTGAGCCGGATAACCCACCACTAATCTATTACCTATAAAACTCAATGTTTGTCCGTCTGTCTGTTCTCTATACAAATCTACACCGTTTATCCGGGCCAACTCAAATTTTGGATACTTATTTCTTATTTCTTAACAATTCCCCTCTTCCCTTTTACCCCTTCCTCTCTCCATGGACTCAAAATTTGCAAATTTATTCTTTAGGACCCGGCGGGTAACATAAGCGACACTTCTCGCCTCACCCTTTAGCCCTTCTCCATCCCCTTATATATTTTTAATGCAAATGTGTGCCGTTTGACCGATCTGACCCAAATTTTGCATACTTCTTATTTAGGACCCAGCAGATAACATTAGCGACATTTACCCCCTTTACCCGCTTTACCCCTCCCCCTCCCCTGGAAATTTTCTATACAAATGTACATCGTTTATTTATTCGTTTATTCTTTAAGACCCGTGCAAAAATATTCTTAAGGACCTGGTGGTAAGCACAGACCACATTTCCCTCCATGGATATCCAATCCATCCCAGCCTAGATTACATGGAAACATGTTTTTTAGAGGCTTTACAAAATAATGAATCTTTGTTTCCCCTCACAATCTTATTTTTACTTAATCCTCAACCCGTGCAATGCCTTGTACGAACACCTAGTAGATAATATAAACATACTTATAGCTAGGACATAATTTACCTTAATTAGCAATATAAAGAAACCATTTATTTATTTATCTCTTGAATTACTTGCGTGGATGCATCGCGCTTAAAAGCTCAAAAATTGTCCGCCAATATTTCATTATTCAATCTATCGCTATTATATTTTGAGAAATATCCTGATGGATCCTCCCTCTATGTTTGTCCGGAACAGCTTCATACAGCGTACACTGGCTCTTCCTTCCCCGGTTATCCCTTTAACATGGAGAGCAGCAACTTGATATATGCTACCAGAAACCTGAGAACATTGCTACAGCTTTCAGCTCAACATACATGTTGTTTAATTTTCGATCCCGACGCGTGGAGTAGGCGCGAAACCTGTTTCAATGAGAAAGAGAGTATAATAAAAACATGGTTTTTATCGGTTATTTTTGTATATTATGTACTTAAGGTTTTTTATGTTTTTAATTTGTACGTTATGCTTATTTATTGAATAAAATTGTGTTTTTTATTATTTATGCGAGTAAGAATTTGCTAATATTAATTTAATAGATATATGAAAAAATCTGAATTTAGAAATTTTTGGAACGAAGATAATATTTGAGTTTATATATTGTTTTGAAAAAATAATTGTCGAACGGCTCTTAAAAGGGAAAGTTTCGAAAACGGAGCATAATTTTAGAATCAGTTGTCGAGATAGCTACGGAGCGTCGTTTTCGTTTTAGACGTTCTTTTGTTTACTTTTTCTAAAAAAATTCTCTTTGACAATGCATAATCAAATTTAATTTCGGGTTGTATTTAATATAAATTTATTCTAACGACGACATCGTCAGTGAAGGCGAAATTCTAAAAGCTTTCTTTGCTTTATGTGAATCCCGGGAACATTGGAAACAGATAAACATTTTCATTTCGAACTATCAGAAATCAATTATTTTAGCCGGCAAATGTGAATTGAAACCGTTGTGATTTTTCATTTTGTCAGCGCTAGTTATTTCAGTTTGGTTCCAGGAAGGGATTCGATAGTCGAGTAGACATTGATCAGTCTTTTTGGGAGCTGGAACGTACAATACACATATCTTACTTAATCTAGCAATATCTTTACGTTATTTATACTTTTTTCGTATCTTTATTGACGGTATGATCAAGTAAACTTATTTTAATTGTAATGTGAATTAGAAACTAACAAAAAAACAGCTAGAACTGGCGTATACAGGACAAACATTGAAAAAATATGGAATCAAAACTTCTGGGCAAGGAGAAAATCCAAGATTGCAAAATGATACTGTCACCAGGTTAGAGTTGAATTATGCCGGAAACATGGAAAGACTTGAGAAATCCTGTAATGGCATCCACGGTTGTGCAGGAAAAGTTGAAGCCATCCGCAGACAGGCTGGACGAATGAAAATATTAATAGGACCGCTACCTTGTATTAAAGGAGAGCCACTCATAACATGGAATCATGAAAAGCAAAAATGCCTTTGTCCACCAATGGAAGAATTAGAATAATAATGAAGAACTTTAACGACACTGTATTAAAATGAGTATTTATAAAAAAAAAAACATTTTTCGAATAATTTAATCTATGCTAGAAAACGTGATTTTTTCTTCTACAAAAACTCTATGCCTGAGTATTATGAATCTAGATTTGCGTTTAGCACTCAAAAATATATAAAGAGTTTTATAGTTAGGGTTAAAGGATTAATGGAGGTCCGAAATTGGTCCAGATTGCCTGAGGTTTTAGCGGGTTTAATAGGTTTGGAATTTCACAAATCTTGGATCAAGCATAAAATATCTCATCAAATTGATGAGTGCAGTTGTATAGCGTTATTAATGTTTTCTGTGTTGCGATTATGAGGTAGGAAGAATTTATTTCAATGTAAGATTTTTAATTCTATATAAAATTAACTGAATAAATCATTTCGTATTGAAATAAAATTCGTAAATATTCATAGAATATGATAATATATTCAGCGTTGTCTAAAAAGGATGCGACAACCGAATAGGGGATACTTCTGTGGGCGCAGCACAATGCTTAGGTAGGTACTCTTAGAAAATGGTGACCTCCTTTACTGAAATTTAAATTATAAGCATTGTTGTCTTTCAAGGACTGATTGAAACTAATAAACAAGTAGCGATTTAAGTTCATAAATGTCTTATTTCTTCATCTTCTTACCTTTATCCTGTCAGCACTGAAATATAGCGACCTCAATCAGACGAGACATATTTTATTATTATATCTCGTCATCATCGTTATAATAACCATCCGTTCATCGTTGTGGTAATCTTCCAACTTAAGGGGAAATACCTATTTACGAAGCGCGAAAAAACTTTTTAAGAAAAACTTTAAGTGAACTTTTTAAGAAAAACTATATAAATTATGGTATTGGTATCATTTCTACATGAAAGTATATATACATTTACAAATATGTACATTTTTTTATTATAAAATATTCAACATTGGTGGTATTCAACAAAGGTGCTCCGCAGTGACCACTCCCATTTCATCTGTATCTAATAATCAGAATACAAAAAAACTAAAAGATTGACAAAATTAACACTATAATTTAGTTTTTGACAAAAGGGCAGGCGTTTGAAATTAAAATAGCTTTTTTTTGGTGAAAAAATCGGGTTTATTGTGCCGATATAAAAAACAAAGTCACTAAAAATCGTACGACAAAAGGTAGATAATTATGTATAGAATTACCACAAGAAATTTCAAGTTGATCGGTTCAGTGGTTGCTGAGATATTTTGGTGAGATATTTGCAGAGATTTCTGAGCTATACTGTCGCGTGTATCCAATCTCTCTTGCCGACGTTTCGGATCTCGTTGAACTGTCCATGATCAGTGGTATTAACGCCCATGAACGTATGTGAAAATTCCTATTTAATCATAAATAAGTAGGTATATACCATAGACCACCAAAATATATAGACATGAACTAACGGATATTTTCTGGTTCGCGTTTTGTTTCCACGTTTAAATTCCATTTACACTTACAAAATTACTTGCTTGGGCTTGTAAATTTTGAAACAATAATTGTGAAAAGCTCGAACTCAATGCTCGTCGAGCTTCATTACAATATGAACGAAATTTATAAAAATTTAAAAAAACAACTTGTATTGTAAAAAAATATTTTCTTCAAGAAGGGATTTAATTATGCAAGAATAAATACTTATTATAAATGTTTCATTCATTAAATTGTTCTAAATTGGAAAGATTATACCCATTTGTAATGCGAAACATCAGAGAAATATGCTTTTATTATTTTATTTCAAATAGAATAACGTAGGATTTCTTAAATAATTGATTAATATTGATTCTTAATTTGAAAAAAAATGTGCATGAAAAGATAATGGGTCTGGACTGGTAAACTCATATGAAAGCAGCACAAGACAGGGGAATATGGAAGCACTATGTCGAGTCTTTGGGCCCCCGACCCTACTCGGACAAGGGGATGAAGATAATGAGGATGAAGATTTTTAGAGTTACAACAGGTCATGAGTCCCAATTTTAATTTAATTAAGCGAAATTTATCACAAAAACACCCAGACTTAAGAAAATCATAAAGATGTAAAGTGTACCTACACATGTGATGAACCTGAAACCCCCGCTATGAGAAGCCAAAGTCATACCCGCTAGACTATGAGGGTCGCCGCGTTTATATAAACTCATTACATATTTTTATAATATGTGGGGTATAAAAGTAAAGACAGCAATATCCAAAAAATCTCCCCTCGTAAGCTCGAGCTTTGGCTCTTATTATGAGAAATATAATATCTTTAAAATTTTATAACGTACAAACAATTTATAATAAAAAATCATTATTATATATCTTTATAAATAAATAAATTAATTAAATAAATAAAATTAAAAATTAAAAAAATGTTTTGAATGCTGTCACCGAGGATTACTTTTTTAAAATGTACGGAGTTCTAGATTTTATGTATCTATCCCTTTCAAAACTATGTTTCCTTAAAATTTATAGACTTTGTTTCCTATAAAATCTCGAATTAAGTAGATTATAAACTAGTAATCCCCAATGACTCCATTAATTTTTTTCGGATATTGCTGCCTTTGCTTTTATACCCCACATACAAAGAATTTATATAAATGTCATAAGAATTTCTGTCAAGTCCAATTTCTCTCCGCTAATATGATATTTATGTGCGACTTTATGTGCCAGATGTTATGTACTGCTTAGTTTCCGAATAATAAACAGTCTCCAGTTAATCTATTTTTTCTCGTTCTGCTTCCAGAATATTGATGGGATCCGCCGGCAGGCGAGTAGGTGCGGTCTCCCGTCTGAGGTACCGGAGGAAGGAAATAAAATAATATTGTTCACCCATAACGTGATGGTATTCAGACTACAATGGTCCGAGGAGAAAAGCAATGATCTTGCGAAACGATACCAGGGCCGTACTTTGCCCATAAATTTAAAAAAAATACTTATACGTACTTATACGTATAACAAGAAGAAAAAATAGTCCTCTACGTTCTATAAAAAATAAATATATGCGTCGCCGTGTTCACTAAGCAACATTTCGCCGTTTATCATTAATAATGGCCCAACGCAATTTTTTTTCCGTAGACTGATTAATAAATTAAACAAAATACTTTTATCAATATCTTTTACAATAATAAATAAAAATTCAATATTAGGCGTAAGCATATTCACTTATACATTGATGATAAACTTATTTTATTCCAATATTTATATTTGAATGAATAAGTTTATCATTCCCGATAAACTTATTGATTCAAATATAAACATTGAAATGTTATGAGTGTAATTGTACCATTGCTTGTTGGTCTTGTGGTTAGGACATTCGCCTCGTGATCCGAAGGTCGCGGGTTCGAATCTCAGCCCAGACTAGCAAGTTAGTCCTATTTTCATAGCACAAGCGTTTAGCTTAGTTTGAAAATAGTAAGAATATTGACACGTATTCCGTGTTCACATCTCTATTTTTAATAAAAATAAAATAAAAAAAAATAAAAATGATAAATGGAACATATTGGAATAGGCCGATATTCATGATAATCAAGCGATTTGAACGTTCTTAATATGACCAACCACTATTTACGTGTTGAAACCGAAACTGACATCAATTGCATTATTTGCACATTGGTAGTAACGCTATCTAAAATGATTTGGAAACATTTTCAGGAATTCCCACAGAGTATAATATTATACAGAGTTGAACTAAGCCCCTTCTTTAAGCGAAGGGACTGGGCACAGCGGGAGTACGTCCCCTTCGCATATATTGAAGACACATTTGTAATGCAGTTAAGGCATTTATTTTTAAAAATAGACGTTTTTTTCCATTTTAAATTTCGTTCCAATTCGTATCTTTTCAAGTACCTACTAAACTTATTTTGTAATTAAATGCGACTTATTTAATAAGAAATAATATTTCTAAGAGCATTTAATTTGAACTTTTCATAATTGATTCAAAATTTAAAATTCAAGACTTTACGTCATTTAAAAATGAATAAAAATCCTCTTGAAATTCCCAAGAGCTTCACATTATTTTTATTTATTTTATTCTTAATATTTTTAGCAATTATTACAATTTGATATCCATGAAATGAACTGTTGTGTTGTGAACTACTCCTCCCACGAGCATCAGCTTTTTTATGTAAAACTTTTATTTGTATAAATGTATTGTATTCAAGAAATGTATGTACTTAGATATAGGTACTTATAATAAATAAATAAAATAAAAAATGGAGCAACAATTACGCAACTATGCTAATTTTGAAAACTGAATTAAATTGTTATAAACTCTAGCAAGTTTCGGAATGATGGATGGACAGACAGACAAAAAAGTTATTATTATCTGAATGGATTGAAATAATTCACATTTAAAAACAATAATTTAATGAAAATGTTAGCTGAAGTTAAGTTTGATTGTGGAAATGAGACACAACATCGATTCGTCTTCAGGCATTAAAATACGTGTATCGTATTCTAAGTAATTAAATATTATATTTTCCGCCACAAAATTTAAAGGAAAGAATTATTCAAAATGATTACTATTAAAATAAATTAAGAAAGGAGAACACTTACTAAAGTTATAAAATAACTATATGTCGAAACAAATATTTCTTTAGGAAAATGCTAAATATTTTTATAATGAATAAAGATTTTATTTATTATTTATTTATTTACGTTAGTAATAAACATAATAAAATAAATTTAAATAAGTTTATGAAATATTTAACAAATCTCACGAAATGCATTAAATGTTACGCTTACTTCATTTGTACCTACACATGGAAAGATGTATCAAAAAATTCTTTAAAATCTCAATCAAAAGGATTCTACGCTGAAGTTTAGCAGAAAAAAAATGACAATGGGTACATTCCATTTTTATACACAATTGAAAATGATAAAATAAATCAAAAAAGAAAGTTGCCGTAATAAAAAGCAGTATTTATTCAAGTCCTTGATGTTTTCCATTCTGTTTGAATAAACAATCCGAGATCTGATTTCTTGTCAAAAATTAATTGATTCTGTCGGATTGAAAGGGGGCCAAAACTATACGGGGATACGTCCCTGCGTCCACCGGCGCCGTGACGCTCTATGGCGGCGAGCGACGCCCAGACGGCGGCGCCGTTGCCATGGTAACCAAATAACGGCTATCAGGCCGTTATACAGCTAAATATGTTACATTCTTTTTAATTCACTTAGTATTCTTCACCGGCGTACTTTCTTACCAGACAGAATTAATGTAAAATCGATCGGTAAAATTTGAGTCGACTACATTTGAGTATATCCTGTCTGTTTGATTATAGTCTGTCTTTTATTAACTATATATTTATTTATGAACATAATTCTACTATGTTTACATTGAAAAAAATCGGCAAAATTGTATAAATGAAAATTGTTATTATTAAATGTAATAATAAAACAAGTATATAATTGTTAAAATTAATAAATATTAAAAATTATTTCTAGATAACGTTAGCATGTTTATATTTTCAAAATAAGCTTGGTTATGAAAATAAGACTTTTATGTTTAAGTGGTTTCCTGTAACGAGACTCAATCCACCGACCACTGGACTACTTACAAAGAATTCAATTTTTTAACTGTATTGGCTTCATTACAATAAATTAGCTGTTGCCTCAGCAATTTTTATTTTAAAAAATCATTTTCCAATCTATTGGATAGGTTTTTTCTTCGGAATAAATACGAACATTTTACATTATTGTATTAATTGCATGGGTAAAGTCCAGTCAGAAGTTTCCCTGCAGGAAAGAAGTAGAGAATAGAACGCCGTATTTTGTGTTTTGTCACACCAATTTATTCGTGTCCACTTTCATATATCTTCTCACGCACGCTCTTCGGTGTTTGAAGCTTTTAACAGGGCAAGCCTTGTTTACTGGTCGTATTAGGTCTTTCGCGGATGCCCCCTGCTTCTGCTGCCTTTAGCATTCGCCTCATATATTTTTTAATAATCCATTTCTCGCTCATTCTTTCACATGACCAAACCATCTTTACGATCTTGTCAACATTTCTTTAATTTGTTTACTCTTTAATCTATCGAGCAAAGATTTTCGACATATGCCCTAGCGACCGCAATTCCACCACATACAGTCTACTTTCCTTTTTTTCTTTGCCAAATCCAGGCTTTAGTTACATTTGTAAGAGATTGCACCAGAACTTCATTGCGTACCGCTGGTTTTGCTACGTGCGACAGATTTCTGTTGGCTATATTGTCTTTCAGAGCACCATTACATACTACTTTATTTGCCGCAGCCACCCTCCTTCCGATATCCTTCACAGTATTGCTGTCCCCGATGAAATACACAAACTCGTTAATTTATTTTAACATCTTGTTCTCTTGTTCTCTGAACTTAAGGAAACAAAAGTTTATATATAAAAGAAAAACTATTATACAAACCTAGTTGAATTATTTGTCAAGTTATTATTTAACACATTCTTTATAGCTGCAACAAATGCAAATATACTTTAAATTAATTTTTTAAATAAATATGTGCTCAAACTGATATGGCGTCGTAGTGCGAGCAATGAAATGAAGATGAAAAATTTACATCCTCCTTGTTTTTTAAATTATTAAAATATTTTATCGTCATTCTTTAGATTTTCGATAAACAAAGTGTCTTCACCAATCTTTCCTACGTAATATAATTAATTCTACTTTTATTTATTTCAACGTTTATGAGAGAAGATGTGCTTAAATAAAATGTCACCGCCGTAAACATTTTTTTGAATAATTGACATGGAATTGTCTGCGAAGAGTCGAGACGGTTTATAGCAGACGCACTTAAGCCATGCTCGTAACTACGCGGCCAGCGGCGTAGCGTTACGACGAGCGCAACCGTAGACGTTACGTCGCGGAGCGTTAACGACCAGCGTTACGACGTAGTTTGGAAAAACGATTACTACGAACAACAAAAGATTTTCTGATAGAAAATTAAAAAAATACTCGCCGTGGTCTGTTGTTGCCAGGGAAAAGATCTGCCAGTGGCGTCTCACTTATTATGTAATATCGCCAATGATGTAAGAATTCCGTCTCGATAAATCGGCATAGCGACCACTAAGAAATAAGAAAGAGTTTTCGTCGTCGGGCGGCGCTGTTAAAACTTATTCAAATTATAAGTTATTCTACAACTTTCTAAAGAATAAATTTCAAACAACATTTTTTCTATGCGATACTTTTAAATTTAAACACTATCGTTATCTGCAGCCGTTTTCTATCCACTTCTGGATGAAGTACTCCCCAAATGTCTCCCAATCGGTTTTAATTCAAGTTCAATTACCATTTCAGATGCTTGGCGCATTCAATGAATCAATTAATCTTGTCTGCTTTTTTATATATATGTTTCTTTCTTCCCTGTCTTTTTTTGTGTTGCCCGACATATGTCTTTCCTTGCCTGATTTATTAGATTTATTTTCAATTTATTTATTTAATAATATGTACATTACAAACTCAGTGTTCAAGGCATATATATTATGAAAGTTTATATATATCAAAATAACAATATTTAATTAATTTTAAAAAATGTTTAAAATCTGGTCAAAGGTGTATGAAACTCCTGCTTCGGAAACCTGGAATATATCAATATCCAAAATGATATTGTTCATATGATGCGTTACTTTAAATCTCTGGATCTCTCTTTGATAAGAATCCATGTCCATGATAAATAATAGTATATAACCCGTCAAAATATACAATGCCCAAAAAAATGTATAAGATATAAATAGTACTTTTTTATGTGGGTTCCGAAGGAATAAGTATTTATTAATTTATATTTAAAAAAAGAAAAAAAGAGGGAAAAATTAATTACCTACAAAGAAATTATTCAATTTTTAAAAAAGAAAATAAAAAAAATACCATAGAGAAGTTACAGAACCGAAATTATTATAATTGGGATTAAAAATAAAAATAAATTTAATTTAAAAAAAAAAGGACAAAAGTTAGGACACTCACCTCGTGATCCAAAGGTTGTGGGTTCGAATCTCACTCCAGACCAGTAAGTTAGTCCTATTTTCATAGCACAAGCGTTTAGCTTAATTTGAAAATAGTAAGAATATTGATGTTGTAACGGACAGGATGAATGATAGCCCTGAAAAGGGCCTTCTCAAAGAAGATGACGTTGTCGAGTTCCATGGCTCGCTGCGGGCACCGATCAAGACGGACCTGTGACGTCATCTTATTCACGGGCGACCGGGCAGGACGCCGGTGCGTCATCACCACCCTGAGGACCGTCAAGACGGGTCTTATGCTTTGATAAATTTGTGAACAAATTTATGTATAAGAACTTTAAAAATAAAATGGTTGTGACATGTTTTTAAATTATTACATATTATTGTAAGAACCTAAATATTTACATATATGTATGTACTTTGTCACATGTTTAATTTAATAAACGAGAAAATCGCTGTTGTGATAGACCGGGGTGGTGAGTTTAGCCAACTCTGTATGGCGTAAAGACAGATATGAGAAATATTGTTGAATATTTCAGAGTGACGGCCAACTGTATGGCGAAAAGACAGATACAGGAAATATTATTTCCCACAGCTAACTGTATAGCCTGACAGACAGAATTATGAAATATTGCTTAATATTTCAACATATTTTATGTATCCGAGGACAGAGACTTGGTATGCGAAGGAAAATCGGGCTGCAGACCGATTGTTTCCGATAAGTCGCGAAGCCCTGTCTTGTCAGATCTCGGAGAAATCTACAGATAACTGATAGTGTTTTACAGGCCTAGCGACGGAGCTTATCATAAGGCCCCGGGCGCGACAGCCACCGAAAAACGGTATTTATGCCAACAAATACGAGAATTTTCGACCAAAAATTGATTTTCTTATATTTACGAAAAACGGGGGTTTTTTCAATAAAATTGGTTTCAAACCATAATATTTTTGCTAAACAAAGTCATTTAGACTAAAATCTGATAGAAAATCATGTAAATAAAAAAGTAAAATTTTTCACATTTTTTACGTAACCACTATCAGCAGTGATCCGATGACAATAAGAGTCATTTTTCAGTCAAAACTTCAAAACTGTCCTACGGACGCTACAGCAGTCGGATCGACTTGAAACATTTTTCATTGAGTTCTTTATGTAAGAATCTATCCATACATACCTACCTTATCAGGGGCGCACCTGAAAAATAAATGAAAATTAATTTTTTGCGACCCACTTTGAAATATTTATAAAGACTGAAATTTTATTGTACATAACTAAAACTGATATCAAAAGTTACACCCATGTGGGTTCTTTGTAAATTGCATTGGCAAACATGTATAAACCATAGTTTACGATTTTGACAAATTTAATTGTGAAATTTTTCTGAGCAAATACCGCTGCGTTCCGTATATATATTTTAATAATAAATTAACTTCGGTCTTGCGGGTCCAGGCAATTACGTCATGCTATAAGCAAGACATAGCACCATGTAAATTACGTAATTAATTCTCCGGTGGTGTGGCGTGAAAATTCTAAATAATTTTTGAATTCTGTAAATAAAACTTTCCAAGCCATTTTTTCGACAATTTCGCGTGCGTGAACGCGGAATAAAAACTCTCTGTGATTGGCTCCCGGAAATAAGCCCGGGGGTATTGTCTTTGTGTATAAATTAAACTTCCGTCGGCGTACAGATTCATTCATTCATTCCGTTCTGTGCTTTATACGCCGTCTGGACCACTTCACCTGACTTTTATTCAACATCTCTGACCTCTGCTCTACCTACTGTTTTAGGATTTTGGAACTTCAACTGGACTACCTGCAACCGGATAATTCACTTTTGTGAATTTTTAGAACAACCACTGTCAGCGGGTTTACAATTACCGCTGTGCAGTTTCGGTCTGTTCTGCGAGTCAAGTACGGGAGACCTGCGCATCATATCTTCGCGTATTCTGTACGGAACAGATGTGATACGTATTCCGTGTTCGCATCTCTATTTAAAAAAAATATGACCGAAATTCATCAATTTCAATACATGATTGCCGAACCGTTATAAAGTATACCAAAGAAAATTTGCAGAAACCACCAACAAATGCAGGGACACACCCCATAGTTCTGAATATAGAATAGTCCTACGTGCGAGATAAACCACATCATATATACACTGATGAACCCAACCGCCACTAAATACCTACGTAATTGGAAATGTTATGTACATCCATTCTTCTGTGTTCAAACAGCAGCAAAACAGATCGCATTTTATAATCAGATGTATTAACAATCAATCTTCTTACCACCAAACCGAAATGTGAAAGAAAAGAAAGATGTTATAAAAGCTATTATCTCACTAGACATAAGTATTTAAAATATCACTACTTATGTAATTCTCAAATATATTTGCCCAAAGGGTTGCTTTGAATAATAAAATAAATTATTTAATAACTTGTTTCAGGTACAATTATTTTTTTGCAGTGAACATTTCAGTTTTGATCCACACAAATTTAGTATAAATAATTATATAAAAAATAGTTATAATATAACATGAAATAAATTGTATGATAAAAATTAATTTTAAATATGATAGCATGGTATATGCCATTATAAAATTTTTTTGATCTTGTTTTACTTATAGTATTTAATAAAGATTTGTTTCTTTAGTTACTTCGTATACTTATTTATTTCTTGCCTTTTTGTAATTATTCCAATTTCCAGTGTTTTTGGCTAATTTAGCTAATTTATAATATATGTTTCTTCCGTATTACAGCATTGCGTGGTGCATCATTCGTAAATTTTGGTTTAAAGTTAAGAGTATGGATCTGTGTGTCAGACTATTTAAAATAATAATATATTTTTCTACTAATATTTTTTTTATATATTTGTAGTATAATATAATAATAATAATAAAATAATAATATATTTTACACATGTGAGCATATTAGTAACAATTATGAATGTATGATTTAGGTGTCTATTTTATATTGGTAAATTTGTATGTTTGTTCAGCAAATTTATCGTATACTTGAACATCTGGAAACGTATGGAAAAGGTGAAAAACATTAACTTAGTTAACTCTATGCTATACTCTATTATTATACCATTTTAAATTTTACTACTAAAGTTTAGAAAGAAACAGAATCTCTGATCTAAAGGTGAAGTATTAAACCTACTAATAGTTTAACACTTCACCTGCTGATGATAGATTCTGTTTCTCTCGAAATTTAAGGAGTGAAATGTAAAAACATACTAAGCTCACGGAGAGATAACAAAGATAATATTTTTCACCTTATTTAATGATCATCGAGAATAATTTCTACAATTTTAACGCCATATCCATCATTAATGTAGAAATGAGAATGGAAAAAAAGGTTTTCGTGTTAGTTTTAAAACATTTGAATAACTGCGTTTTCTATATTTATATTATACATTATTATATATATAAAGAGATTGTAAAACAAGTCTGTGTTAGTATTTTTAATAAAAATATTTTTTGTTTTTTTACTTGATTTTCTTTCCACTTCCTTCAAATTAATACGAAAAACTCTCTAGAAAAATAAAAGAATATCTCTATAGACAGTCGTCCCACTCTAACAACGATTTTGTTATAACGGTTAACCCTCCATATGTGTCTCAATGGTTACATATTAACCGTTTAATTACGACTTATTCGAAAATTCCACCTTGGCACTCCGTGTACACGAAGGTAGGTACGTGAATTTTAAAAATATTTTCAAAAATATATTATAACGAAGTAAATATATTTCTAGGAAAAAATATTTAAAAATTTAAATAATTGTTAAGTCAAGAAATAAAATTTTATCAGTCGCACAACACTATGGTGCGACATTTTGTGGCACAAGTTTATATAAAGCTCCGCACAGCGATAATCGCTCTCTTTATTCAACATACAGTACTGGTGCTAACATCCTTTCGACGAGGGTTCGGGATATCAGATCTTCTGTTCTTCCCGGTAACAAACATCACTATTCCGCTTCATCTGACTTCAGCTATATCATAAGGTATAATTCTAATTATTGTATTTATTCTCATTTCATATTTCAGAACCCTCGTACTCGTATCTCGTAACGTCGAAACCCTCGTGACGCAAGTAGCCCAAATACCATTTTAAACTAGAACATCTTCATAATCCATTTATTTTACATAAAAACCTAGGATTATAATCTAAAATAATGAAATTGTACCGCATGAATCGCGAAGAAAATCCTAATCGAATAGCAAGTAAGCGTGATCTACTAATGTAGGTCACGAAATATAAATTCAAGCCATAATTTTAAATTAATCTGAGTACATCTCAACGAAACGGAAATGGACAATAAATTTTTCTATTTTACCTTTAACTATTATTATTTGTACCTTTAACTTTATTATTATTTTATCTGTCTTATGTTTTTCTGTATTATTATTATTATTATTATTACCTTTTTACTATTATTATTGTAACTTTTAACTGTATTATTATTTTAACTGTCTTATGTTATTTTAAAAAAAATTATTCTGTATATTTGTAAAAGCCCATAAGGGCGTTAAATAAATAAATAAATAAACTTATAAGAAGCATAATGCAACAGCACGTGTGTATTTGTCATCTCCATTCTGATCTGAGTATTGCAACTCCATATAAATAAAAATTCTTATCATCACAATGTGACAATCTCACATACATACTAATAATAAATTCTATCAGATCGCGTTAAATCTATTGACTGCCTCACTGGAAATATATCGCGGTCATCGCGGATTCTAAGTATGAGAGCGAGGCGCTCAATAGTCTGAGCCCAGGACCTGATGGATGACGGACGCTGAGGTTGCAGCCAGGCGACTCGTGAGGTGCGCGAACACCTTGCGAAGCTTCCTGACGACTCGAACTGAGAGAACGGCGCCTTCCCGGCAGTGCATCTTGGACTTCAACACGCGGAATTCGTCAACCTAATCTTAATGATACTAACCTTAATTTAGAATGATTTTCTAGATAACTCAGCGCAGGGATAGTGGCCAATTTATTTTGAAAAACCAATTAAATATCGCAGGCTAGATAGCGGATAGGATGAACTTAGAAATCATAACTTTTGTAAATATAATTTATCGTAATAAACCATGTTAAAATACTCAATCTGTTTCAGTAAAACATGTACAGTACACCTAAACCAGTCATTTTCACAACATCCTCGTATAGCTTCCTTCAAAACACTTCAATTCCGAGTCGAACTTACGAACCCCAGTCTCTGCTCTGTGCTGGCGGTCGGTGGAAAGCGTGACGGGTACCTCCGCAGACTTCTTATGAGCCGTGAAATGCTAAGATCCCTAAGATCGGTAGACGCATTGTGACCTAAACCGGGATGACCTCACACCTCCCATCGTCGTCCAACATGGCTCTCCATAAGTCGTGTGGCGCGAGAAGCGAGAAACATACCTCGCCCGTCTTCTCACCTTCCAATATTCATGAATAAAACACAAAAGTAATGTTAAAAAAGACATAACGTCGAAGTAACTACAACACTACAACATCATGAAATTCTGACCTATTCTGAAATAACAGTTTTGTTATTTGGTGATTGTTATTCCAATACTCAAAATAAGAGAAACGTCAAGACTTCTTCCTTTTGGTCGTGCTAAATTTATAATTCTATTTCGCAAAGGTGGAGTTGAAATCACTGTGGTTTTTATTTCAATTTGTCGGCGGTTCCAGCCAGGCTCCGGAAAGAGATTTGAAAGTCGTGTAGACATTGATCAGTCTCTTTTCCTGGGGCTGGAATGAATATTTTGGTCCTTCGAGCCGGATAGGGTCGAAATGGAGGTAAATTCAGGAAGTGTTTTGGGGAAAAGCTCGATAAGCTCGTCAAAAAGGGAAGCTTCAATTCAGTTTTTGAGACTTACTAGGCAGAGAGCAAAGATAGCGAGAGAACAGGCGATGCTGGAAAAAAAAAGAATATGCAAAGATTGTATTGGCACAAGAAAATTCGAAAATAGAACGAGAAAAAGCTGTATTCGCAGAAGAAAATTTATAAGAATTAAATTCAAGAAAATCGGAAAGATCACATCATCATGATTCCAGTCAAACATCAAGAAAACCAGGAATCAGAGATGCCTAGGTCTGATTCCGAGAATCGTTGTACGGAGCAACAAGGCAACCAGAAATCAGGCCCATCCAATTCTGAAGCCAAAAACGATAGATTTGGGGATACAAATCAATAATAGAAAAAAACTATATATGATATTAAATGTTTTCCAAAGTTGGAGGAAGAGTTTAATATTGATGCAATATTCAGATTTTTGTTTAAAATAAAGAATCTAGTGGGATTATTCAAATCTTTGAAAAATTTGGGTCATTTCTATAATCCAGATTTATTACACAAAGTGGAGAATAACGTAACTTTAAATTTACAAAGTTTATGGGCAATTGATAAGAATAGACGTTTTCAGGTATACGTTATTACTCTTGCTGATAAGAAGAAATAGTTATAAATTCAAGAAATTCGGATCGAAAGACTAAGTATTCCAATGAAAATTATACAACCAAAAATTATAGAGAAAATTGGAAAAATAATTCAAATAAAAATGATGAACATTTCTATGGCAAACAAGATACATAAAAGATTTGTTAATAGTATTGTAACTGAGGAAAAAATCTGCCGTATGTGTAAAAATAAACACGATATTTGGAATTGCGATGCATTTAAAAATCTTTCTTTGAAAAGGCGATGGGATATTGTAAACGAAAAAAAAAAATTTTTAATGTTTTAACAAAGATCATTTTTCACTGCAGTGTAAATTAAGTAACATATATCAGAAAACTAAATTTAATAAGTTGCTGTTCGAAAACAAATCAGAAATTTTATTTCATGAAACTGTAACAAATATTTGGGAAAGGGATCAAACTTTGTTAAATGATGAAAAAAATAAAATGCAGTCTTCAATATAGAAATATGAAGAAAGTTTATACAAGTTGAACCAAGATAGATTAGAGAAAGTATTTTAAGCGAGTCTTGTGAATCAGTAAAAATGTAGACAAGAACAGGAATTACAAAACTGTCGTAACCCAAAACAAAATTATCAGAACGTAGCCGAGCTTAACGTGGCTCACCTCAGCAAATGAAATGAGAAGATAGAAGTCATTGGAAAATAATAATTGCATACTTTTGAAAAAATATGTCGAAATTTAATTGTAAAATAATTTCAGATTTTCAGACACAGCGCCCGGCGTGTGCGGACGCTTTCAGTTTTGCTCCTGGCAGCAATAATACAGCTCCCATAGTGAAATACCTTTTTTTGTGAAAATTGACCCGAAAGTGTTGTTTAATCGGTATATTGTTCAAAAACAAGTGCTCTGCGTGTGTTACCACGCGTAAAAAACTCCAGGGGGAGCCTCCCTTCTTCCCTGGAGTTAAAAAAAAACCTTGTGCTTCTCGTACTATATAAGTATCAAGCATTGGTGATAATAATTGATAGCCTATTCTGTTTATCCTGTTCATTTCATAATTATTAAAGTGACAATAGACCTCAACATACTATAGTGTTAAAATCTGTGTTAAAACTCGTCTATAGTGCACAAGAGTGTTTATATATAGTTTATTACAAATATCTAAATTTATTTTATTTTTTCTGTTTGTTTTCGTAAATTTTTTATTTGATCTTTTTTTGTACAATTAGGGTATAAACTTTTTTTAGGGTACAATCTTTTTTTGAACAATTAGGGTATAAACTTTTGTCTTTCGTATGTATATCTCTGAGTCAAATCACTACCCTAGCTATAATTGTGACGCAAACCCGTGAACAATGTCCAAGACTCCGTCCAAAGGCAGTAAAGAACAGCCGATCACGGGCACCAGCCTGGTGAGCTTCAGAGTAGGAGAGCCTGTCAGTAGAGAAACATACGCACCGATCGCGCCCATCGTGCAGTCTCCACAGAGGGAAGCGAGATCTGCGTTGATGCCTGGCGACTTTTCGCCGAGGAGACTCACGGAAGAAATCCAAGTGCCAGCTCCCAGCGGCCGGAGAGCCAAGAAACAAAGACGACTGGAGGAATCTTTGATGTCATCAGCACCGACTCACGACATGGACACCACAGAGACCACCCTGCGCCAGTACCTGGATATACTACTCATATTAGAGACTTACTAACAACGAGAAGATCTGTTTCGAGGAAAAACCCAAGTTGAACAGTGACCAACGGGCCAGGATAACCGCATGCCATCTCGACCTAATGGTCCTAGTGTCAGAGCTCGTAGCAAACATGGAGAGGCTGCGGGGTGAAACAACAGTCTACAAGAGACTATTCAAGGAGGGCTTTGCTGAGCTGAAAACCACATTGGAAATGGTCTCTAAAATACAAGAGGCGACAGTGGCCCCCAACGAGAGCGATGGAGAAAGCCTGACGATGCCTTCGTACGCAGCGGCGGCGAAAAATAGCAAAATAGTGAAGTAAATGGTAAAGGTTGCCGGTCCACCATCGCCAACCGTTGTGATATACCCGAAGGAGCCGAAGGGTAAAACGGCTGAGGCCACAAAAAGTGCAATCATGGCGACCCTAAACCCGGTGACCGACGGGTTTCAACCTGTCAGGATCCGGCGTGTAAGAGGTGCAGGGATCCTTGTTGAAACCAAGACAGCTTAGGGAATCAAGAGCATTTTAGCCGCGAAATCCAAACTTGAGGCCAAAGAGCTGGATGTGCGAGAGCCGATGGGCCATCTGCCACGCATTGTAATATATGATGTCCCACGTGAGCAGCACGAATCCAGCCTACTAAAAAAAATATACAACAGTAAACTCAGTGGAAAGTGTGAAGTCTCCGAAGAGGAATTCATTATAAATACAAAGTGAGTAATGATGTTCGGTCGGCGTGATGGCCCCTCTGTTAATTGTGTATACGCTCTACCGCCGAAAGCCAGATCTCTGGTCACTGCTTCATTGGCTGGAACACATGCGGAGCACGAGACTACATTGGCGCCACTCGATATTTCAAATGCCAGCTCTACGGCCATATCAGCAGGGCGTGCAAGGCTGCTAAAGAGACCTGCTGACACTGCGCCACTGAGGGACACAATGACGAGCAATGCCCGAATAAACAGGCCCCCGCCAAATTTGCGACATGTACGCGATTCAACAAAACGGCGACTCATCTAACGGGTGACCGGACATGCCCGGCATACAATGCGGCAGTGGAGCCAGAGTACAAGAAGACCAATTAAGGCTAGACGCCTGGGATGCACGGTCCTGCAAATAAATGTCGGAAGGTCACGTGCTGCCACCCCCGAGGTGTAACAAGTTCTACGTAAATATGACTCACCGATGGCACTCATCCAGGAGCAGAATACCTGGCGTGGCAGAACACCGTATATAGAATCTCCGCTGATTATGCTGGAAAAGGGTCCCATGCCAAGTGCTGGAATCCTTGTAGACACAGCTGTCTTAAAGTCGCTTTACCTCGAACACTTATCAAATGAATATCGAACATGTACTTCTATCAACTAAGGCGGTTCTGAGCTTTATATAATCTCAGTATATTTTAAATACTGTGACCCTATCGAGGTTCACGCCCGGGAGCTGGCTCAATGTCTGCATAAATTGAAAGGGAAAATGGTGACAGTTGGCGGTGACTTCAATGCACGCTTTCCTCTTTGGGGTGGCCGTTGCCCGGATCGCCTGCGTGTGCGCAGGAGCACTGTTGAGAATCTCATTGCCTCAACAGGGCTCCATATTGTGAACACGCCTGGGCATATGAGCACGTTTCACAGCGCCAATGGGGAGAGCTGAATTGACATCACATTATGCACTGATAATGTAGTCGGGCTGATTCGGGACTGGAGGGTGTCGGACTGCGAGGATGCTACCGAGCACCGTCTGATATCCTTTAGAATCGATAAAAGCCCCCCCGACATTCCCAGAAATGAAAGGAGATTCCGAACAAGGAACGCGAACTGGGAAGAGTTTGAGATTTGTTTGAAATCATTGTTTGTGATCGGTTTAATGACGCTGTTTTCAGGGCGGCTGAACGCACCAGATCAGGTAAACCAACCAAGGCCCCTTGGTGGACAGGTGAATTATACAGATTACGGGCCGTTTATCGTCGTGCATACCGTCGACGCGGTGCGGTGAGACGTGGTGATATAGACGCTGTTGAGAGGCAAGCTTTGTCTGAGGCTCTGAGAATAGCACGCTCCTATAAGAACGCTATAAGAACGGCAAAAAGAGAATCCTGGACAAGGTGGGTCACGGAGATTGGAAACGCCGACCCTTGGAAGATTGTAGTGGCATGGTACCCAAATAGAGATCAAACTTTATGTCGGGTATTCATTCCAACGCAAAAGTTATTACCAAATAGTTAGATTGCAAATAAATATCCATAAATTCAGTTAAATTATAATGTACATTTAGAAATAAACTGAACGGTTTTAACTACCGAGAAATACGAATATTAAGTAAAAATAGCCATTTAAAAATAACTTCCTACAAACGTCGCCGTTAACTATTTTTAAATACAATTTGAATTTAATTGTTTTAGTTAGAAAAATAGTATTTTTCTATTCCCAGGACTGACTCCAGGAACCTGGGATGTCAAAATGAACTCCGAAGTCCCATTATCGGGACGAGTACAATGCAGTTTACTGTAAACAATGAATCCCAGACCCCGACTTTAATGAAGAAATATTGTAGACAAATCGTAACAGGTCATTTTTTTGGTCATGGCACTAAAATAATGTGTTGTGTACGGATTCACATATTGTTGAGCGTTATCGATAAATATGCGAAAATGAGACAAAATTGTATGTGTCACTTCACGCTAGGCAGTAATGGAACAACACGTTGTGTTGACGTCAGTGATTTCGATTTTGTACAAAGCGCGCGATATAATGTTTTTTTTTTAATTTTAATCACAAAACACCCGTGCTTGAGTTAGGCACATAGATAAATTGTGAATTCACCGGGAATCGAACCCAGAATCCTCGGTGTGAGATGTCAGTGTCGTGCCCACTGGGCTATGAGGTAGTTGCTTAAAATAATTTAAAATTTAACACATTGATAACAATTTTATTATTAAATCATTTTTTAAACGTGAGAAATTTCTCTGTGTTTATCTTAATATAATAAAATATACCATTCGCTTTAATCAAAATTTATTTTCTTCACCTACTAATTTCGGCTGATTGAGGTCATCGATAGAGTCATTATTATTTTAAAGATGTGATTAATATAACTTCATTCTCTTTCCATAAAATAATTTAATTGTTAACAATTTCATAAAATAATTCAATATTGAACAGATTCGTGTGTGGCCGACCGGACAGTGCCACGAATAAAACCATTCGTTCTGTACCAAGGACCTAATCTTTAAAGTTAATTTCAATCTGCTCTATCAAACTTGACTGCAGGTTGTTACAAGCACACAGACAGGTGTTGCGTTTTTTTCGTCGCGCGCGGTTTACAAACATCCCGAATTGTGACGAAACCACAGTCGGCAGCCTTTCTCACTTCCTCAGGAACAACCACATCTGTCGTCCGCTTGAATAGCCAGTTCCGGTTCACCGTTTCGTCACACAGACGCGGAGACGCCACACGAAAACAACCCTTAAATTATATCCGAGCATGGAGCGGTTTTGTTTACCAAATTTGCCATACAAAAAGCGGTTAGAAGGAAAAAAACAAATGGACGGCACGAGACCGATGAGCATCTGCCTGCACTCGCAGCGCTGCCTACCCACACACCGGCTTCAGAGAAGGCCCGTGGGCATAGGGCAAGTGAGATAATTCTTAATAATTTATAATATAAAAAAAAAAAAAAAAATATGTTTTCATTGTAAATCATTAACAGGCAAGGTCTCTGGTTTTCCATTTTATTGGACTTTTGTTTTCTTGACTAAGAGGTTCATTTGTATAGCTCTAGTACTAAGTTAAATTTAAGATAATCAGGAATATCTTTTCTTCAGTATTTGTATTATTGTGTGAATTATCACTGCCATTTTCAAACGACGGAAGTTTTCTTAGAGAATAACGACGAGCTTTTGATTTGTAGAAATTTTGAAATAAAAACATAAATTTTAGTGTCCATGATTTAAAAATTTTTATAACATTATCAAAAAGCAGCTATTTACAAGACATCTATACTAAAATATAAAGAGGTAAAGTATGTTAGTTTGTAAGTTTGGATGTAGGAGTACATCTCCGAAAATACTTATCCGATTTCAAAAATTCTTTCACCAATATTAAGAATAGACTTTCAGAATGGACATAGGTTATTTATTATCCCGTTAAAGTAAAATAGGTTTTCGTGAAATTCAATGAAAAATGGTCGAGCAATGCGTATTTAACGAACGCTGCCGTAACGGTAAGAGAGATTTAAAATTATTTCTATAGAAAAAATGTAGAACACTAGTACTTTAAAAAAACAAGTATGTGTTAAGGTAAATACTCAAATTGATAAAATATTACTAAAAATCTACGCGTGCGAAGCGAAGCAATAATATTTCCAATTTTTGTGTGCTTGTGTGATGTGTGACTCCAAATCTATGTAAGAATGCAATGTCATCGACATCAAGTTGATGTGCAAAATTTCAACTCAAATTGAATGACGGGAAGTGTGTTAATTTTCATTTCCAAGATTTTTCACGTTCAATATAAAGGATTTATAAAAGTAGAGTAGTTGTTCAGTCTTGTATAAAAAAAGGGTAGATACTTTAAAGAATAATTCATCAAGTTGTGAAAAAACAATCAAATGAATGATAAAATCTACAAGCCCATAAAACTCTGTTGTAAAAATTCGGAAAAGGGAGGCAGCGTTGCCTTTTTTACTCAGGAAAGAAATAAACCGGGCCATAAAACAAAACAATTTCCAAACCACCAGTTTTAAATGCTAAATTTACATATCTTATTGTCAATGACGATGCTAAATGCATCCTCCAAGGTTGTGGGTGGAATTATTTAAAATATACTTTATTTTTCAGATTTAACTACCTAGTTATTCTTATGTTCATCTAATACTGGAAATTCATTCTAAAATTTTCTTAAGGGCGACACTTCATCTAGGGACGTCACTGGCGGCTTTCAAAACTTTGGGCAGGGGGCTGCTTAACACCTACAAATTAAAGTGCAGTAAAGATAAAGATAATGCGGTGGATGAACTCGGTTAACTGACAAACCGATTAAAAGCTTTGCTTACTGCCAACTGCTGGTATCTCTACTGCCAAATGGTACATAACCCTATCATATTATGACTAAAATGTACACACGAATAGAGATAAACACATAAAAACACGCTATAATAAATAATTACTGCAAGGGAGAAATCATTTTTGACAACCTAAGCTTTATTACTATGAGCGATCACAGTATATGCGTAGGTCAATAAAATCAAAAACGTGGGGCGCTTTTTCTCAAACCCTAACAATCAATGTTTTTTTCTTCGCTGAACAAGAAGAAAGCGTACCACGCTTTTGACTTTGACATACGGAGTTTTTAAGGTGAAAACTAAAAAAAGTAAAGAAATATTTAGTTTCCATGTACGGCCGAGAGAATCAGCAAATTGGTAAATAGGTACTTGCATTATGGGCAATAATAGTATTCAAGATTACCATATGTTCTGAGCAAACTATATCGACTTCATATAATCCATTTATCCAAATCTATTGAATGTAGAATATTTCTTTATAATCTGTTCTTTGATAAGAACGTAGATTATCAATCTCCTGGCACCACCTAAAATACTCAAGGATTTTTGAAAATATGTGTATTTGGTCCTTACCTACGAAATTGGCGTATTGTAGAGAAAAATTCATATAATTTTTTTAATGAAAATTATATATTAAATTAATAGAAGTATAAGCCATTGTTTTTGAGGAACTTTTGACATTTTTTATGCAAGTCATTGATGCCTTTGCTATAGCAATCCTAGGGATGGGAATCGATGAATTCTCTAAAAGCGTTTTTGACCGCCTCATCATTGTTGAAATTTTTCTCTTGTGAAACGTTAACCAAATTTTGAAAAAAATGAAAATGGGTAAATTCAAGTTCTGGCTAGTCCTGTGGGTGACGGAGAATTTCAAGTTAAAGCTCCAGTGATTTTAAGACGATCCGTTGTGAAGTGTGTGGACGAGCGTTGTCGTGGAGAAATAGTATACTAGAGCATACAAGTCTCGGTTGTTTGATAGCGAACTATGGTATAAATTTCTACCAGCCGAAAATTTCAATTTCTATTAGGTAGTCAGTATAAAACAGCTTGTTAGGTAGTCAGTGTAAATGTGTTTCCGTAAAACTTATTTTTTAATACTAAAAATATATTTTGTATCAAAAAAGGTTTACGACATTACGTTAAACGCAGACAAATAACAAATTTAACATATTCTTAAATTTAAGCGATTTAAATAATAACATAATATAGGTATGTACTATTCCTGGAAAAAAAATAATATACCTAATTAAAATTGGTTAAATAAAAAATAATTATATAAACATTTAAGCTATAGTTTTAAATAAAATATGAATTTTTTACCTAATAAAGTCATAAGAAAACATAATAAAATCACAACCGGTCAAATGAAACATTATTTCGTGAAATTAAGAACACATAGTTTTGATCTCATGTTTTTGGTTAGAATTTTCTATAAATATTTCGTTTTAAAAAAGGATTATATTTTTAAAATAAAAATATATTTATAATGGATACCAAGAAAGTTTAGGTAAAATGAAAATAGCAAATCTTTTCAATGGTAGGTTCTATTATTAGGCCAAATATTTATTTAACATTTTTTTTCGTTGATCCCATTCCACAAAAAATAATAGTTAAAAAAATAATACCTAAAAATCATTTGTTAATTAATAATTTATTTTATTAAAAGATGGTAAAGAATTAACGATATCTATCATATTATTTTAGAATTAATAATACAGAGACGGTGAAATTACAGAAGATATGTTACTTTGTAACCGCTAGATGTCGGGCAGCTACAATTAATAGCTTTATCCAATATTGTTGTAGCTTCCTACAACAATATTGGATAAAGCTTTTATAGACAAAGCACAGAGTGCTCTTCTCTCCGAACTTTTAGTATTCGACTTGTAAACTATGGACAACAGATGGCAATATAGAACAAATAATATATTTTGGTCTGTATATAAAGGTACCTTTTTAGAATTTATATTTCAGAAGTTATATTTTTAGGAGAGACAACGCGTAAAACATTTTTCATTTGTTTATTTTATTATTTTGAATAAAAATGCCCAGCAATACTGGTTTTTATTACAAAAGATAATAAGATAGCAAACTTCATCAGACGAAGCCTGTTAAAAGTTTGATGGCAAGCTTTCCATCTATGTCAATTGCTTTATGGCGGGACGCTGCACGATATTGCTCAAAATTTGAATCCCTGGCGACCAATAGGAGGAGGGACATAAATTTAAACTGTTCGCGACGGCAATATTGGTTAATAAAGTAATAACCATTACAAGCAATAATTCCATTCGCTGGAGCACTCAAAGTTGGTAAAAAACCGCCAAGCAGACTACATTGCTACGTCTGGAAATAATGTTTTATACGCCACGCCGAGGGGTGAAGTGCTCAAAATATTTGGCGGTTTTTAAAATGACAATTTTTAAGTGGTGGCAATTTTCCTAAACCATTCGAAACATTATTTTATACATAGTTATATGTACGTAGGTGTACATAGTAATAAAACATGTATAAATTCACGAATGAATCATTCAGATATAACACATTATTTAATTATTTATTAATAAAATAATTATGTTTGATTATTACAAAATAATTTAATTTTGCCGTCGAGGGCGTAAAATTATAAGAAAACTTAGAGGTATTTTAAATTTCCATTTTTTTAGTAATAACATTTTTTAAACCGTAATAAAAATTTTATTAATGCATTTTTCTAAAAATTATTTAATAAATGTATGTATACGTACGTAATCATGTAAAAAAATATTTTTTCAGAAGTTCGGGAACATATTATGCAGTTATTTATAATTAAAACAATATATTTTTTAAATCAAACTAATAATGAACTTTGCATAAACCAGTTTTTTAAACCGTTTTTGAAAAATGTTATTTCCTAGATCAGGGATATTAAAATTAATTCTAAACATTGAACTATTATTATCTCTTTGTTTTTATTGTTATAACGCTTTTAATAAAAATTCACTTAATAGACATGACATTAAAGATCGAAAATTATTGGGAATATTTTTAGGATAGAATAGGTGGTTAAAGTTTGTTAGATATTTTGGTTAATTTTACTTGCTTCATTTATTTCTAACCATTCTAAATTATTCCCATTTTTGTTATAAATTATTTTACTATATATTTTAAGACCAGCCAGAAAATGTTAAAATTAATTAAATATTTGAATAATTTATATTATACTTTGCTTTTATGGATAAAAATATTCTCTGTTAATATTAACTGATCAGAGAAACTTTTGTAAAGAATTTTCAACAATCTACAGTTCATTTAATGTAATTAATTACGTTAACAAAATATTTTTGTTAATAAATTTATATTTTGCAAATATACATCTTACATTAATTATATAATTGTAATGAAAGTGACAGAATTACAACATATTATAAAAGCTTTCTTTTGGTTTAAGTTTTCTGGGATATTCTGCCATGTTTCTACGACCTTTCTCGCCGACGTTTCGGATCCCCAGGCGTGCTTCCTTAGGCACGTTATCGAAGATTCTGAACGGCTGTGAAAACCTAACAACATTTTTATAAAACCTTTGTTCCATTCTGCACAGTTACCTTATTACATTCTGAACAGATTAATTCCCTAAACATAAATAGGTAACTATAATTATCGTGTATCATTATCATTTGTACAAAAAACACTTCAGACAAATTGTGTGCATATAAATGCAAATTAAATTAAATTGCTATCATAAGACAGCAATTCAATGAAGGTAATATTGGAATATAAGATCTTTTTAATAATGATTGGTTTATGATTTGTTCCTCCTAGCACATTGTTTTAATTCTAATACTAAGAAATCTTTAATAATTCATTTTTCAATTTTTAAGAAAACGAATTCAAAATATATGTGTAATTTAAGTTGTTTTACTGGTAAAGCTCGATCAACAACTTTCTACAGGAAAATTCTCACTAAAACTTCTCCCGTAAAATGAGCAAACGAAATGATTTCAATAAATACTTGACTGTCCAATAAATATTATTTGTTTAACAATAAATCAAAATCGAAGACGATGTTAAAGGAAACTATATTTTGATTACTCTAATAAAACATAATATATCATTCTTTTTTACTGCACAAAAACATGTTTATGGCAGTAAAGTACTAAAAGAAGAAAAGCTTTGAAAGGGCGGGATGCGATTGGTTTTCTAAATTGGAATAAAATTTATGAAAATACTCAGAAAAATTTGGTAACTTTAAATCAAATTTAAAAATGCAGCGTGATTCCACTCGACTTATCTTAAGCCTTTTTATAATTTTTTTAAAAAATAAATAATTACAATGTTCCGAAATTGCTTTAATTTGTGCCTTGAGGGTGATGAAGGGCGGACTTGGGACTTGAGTAGGTGTTTATAACATGTAGACATGTAGACTGTAATACACCTGAAAATTAAATTTAGGCTCTTAACTCCTTTTATGCTTTTCCTGTGAGACATCCATAATTATCTTAATTAATAATAATGTTTTCTATCGTCCGTGTTTTGGCGAAATATAACAATGCAACTACACAAATTGTTTAATGCATGAATTGTATATATACATCTACTTATGTTTACGTTCAATTTATGTGTTTAAGTACAATCAAATTATCTAAGTGTATAGTAGTAATAAGATTTGAGATAACCTAATCTTACTTATCTTCTTTTCAATTATCACTTCTTCTTCTTTATATGCCCTATCAGGTCACCCCGACGTTGGCGATCTCTCTGACCTGCGCTGCTCGGAATAGTTCCTTCACGCTTCTTATACCGGTCCACTCTCGTATGTCTCGCAGCCAAGACATCTGTCTCCTACCAGCCCTCGGCGACTCTCTATCTTGCCTTTTAATATTAGTTGTAGCAAGTGATATTTCCCCCTCGCAGTATGTGACCCGGATATGACATTTTCCTTACTTTTACTAATGAGAGTAGTTGTCTATCTGCTCTGGCCCGCCTGAGAATTTCTGTGTTGGTGATCATGTCGGTCCACGAGACTTTGAGCATTCTCCGGTGAAGCCACATTTCAAAAGCCTCTAACCTGTTCATTCTATTATCACTGGATAATTTTAATGTTCTATGTTCTGGATGATAAAAGAAGCCACTGTCAAACGGTTGCATTGGTGGTTTGAGATGCGCCTATACCGACATATGCTTACTGTCTTCTGTGTTGGACACATTACCCTACTAACAAAGAGGTACCTTCTAGGACGCATGATTTATTCAAGATAAATAATGACAACTATCAAATGAAGGACCCCTGCAATCTTTGAATACATTCTCCTGAATGAACAATATGATTTTTTAAAACCCAACATGCAGGGGAAGTGTAGGTAGAAATATGTTGGCCCTGCGTAAACCTAGAAAATAGTTTAAATCCAAAATTCTGGTAATATTGTACGTCTTTTTTTAACGCTACAACTGTATTATAATTTTAATCACTTTATTCTTGTCAATTTCTTCTTTCTGCTTCTACCATCTCATGACAATATTATAATTCTTAAAATACACGTATCACTTATTAGATACATTACATGTCTACTAAGTACTATAACTTCTATTGGAAATACAACCCACTGTATTTCTATATTGTTTTTAGCAGCATAATGCGTTTATCTGTGTCTCGTGCACACATAAAACCAATGAATACATGGCGTTGAAACTAGCTGCGTAGTTAATTCACGAATCGAAATTTCTAGCATACATAAGTGTCACCCTTTGAGAAGCCCGAAACAAGCCACCTGAATTCTGAATGGGCTTATAGGTATTCATCGCTGTTATGAAACGCGTGTCTTCCTAATCGTTATTTCATGATTGAAGATCGTGATCTCCATGGAACACGTCATTAAGCCTTATGATACGATTGAGTACACATTACAGGGCATGATTTTGTGAGGGCAAAACATAGAACTGCAAATCCTAATTATGCTAAAGAGACAAATGACTGACTATATTTTATATATTACTTCAATCTTTTAATCTGTCGATGAACTACGAGTTTCACAGGAAAAACAAAAATTTACCTTCGATTGAAATACGATTTTCTTATATTATATGAGTATTTAAAAATAATTTATACATCTTTCGTTAAAGTAAATCTATTATTGATTCATGATTGATGGTTTTACGTTCGGATTTTAACTCGCATATATAATTTACCTTAAATTCATATATTGTATCGATGGGCCAAATAAGTAAATTTCGAACTGTGATAATTGTGAACCTTACCCCGGCTCTGTGAAGTTACCCAACCAAACAGTAGTCGAAGAAATAAGAGCAATGAAGTATGCTTGCCAATGAGCAGCAGGAGGAAACTTGCATATATTAACTTTATACCGAGATTCGAGGAGGTCAAACCACTGCTGATTTTGGTTTTTGTTAAAGTTTAATAGTCTAATTTAACTTTTTATTTGTTTTTCATTACATTCTAAAACTGATCGAAATGTTGGTATTTACATAAGAAATTGAAATACAATGACGAGTTACAATAAAAAATTTACCTTGAATGCGCCAAAAAAAGTGTAACGTCAAAAATAATCATTTCTTCAATAACTAAAAATAATCTTTTGTTTTCATTTTGAAAATTATTATTAACGTATATGGTTGGATGGTTCTATCTATCACATTGGTTTACGAATTTTCTATTGAATAACTACAATAGGTTCATTTTCACTATGGCTCATTCACAATTGATTATTTTGTAAACCAAATGCAAAATAAGACAAGGCACCTAGGACTAATCAGGTAATTAAAGTTTTTTTAAGCTGAAAGACTCCCTTGCCTGGGGAACATAACGGTAAATTCTAAGGTCTCTTCAAAGCGGTTCAAGAAGTAAAATTGATCCTTTATATATTACGCATCTTTATTAAACAAAAACAAATATGAGAGTATATAATATAATTGGGTGGTGTGTAATATATCTCACACTCAGTCGATGCGCTCATGACTATGCATTATGGCCTTTAGTCTGTTTCTACAGTGCTAACAGCTTGCTTCCAATTAGGTATGCGATATGGGCCATACTTATTGCTACGTATAGCGAGGCTTCGGTTATGTCTCAAACTTTATTTGTTCACCATGTTGGAGATCTGCTTTTAGCTCTACACCTTCGTATACTCTCACTGATCACCAATCTCTTCAGACTGTCTAGCAATCTAGCAACGTGTACAAAGTAAAAAAGATTTTTTTTCTGTAAGTTGTCCATGATATACGCAGGATACGATGCAAACAGCACATCTCGAAGACATGGAGCATGTTTCTTTCTCGATTTCTCGGGATCGTCAACCAGTCGGACATAAGCATTTTTAACTAGTTGAACTTTTGCGTTCCTTGTGATGAAGCTGTTCTTCCAATTTTTTTTTTCAGTTTCGACTGCAGAGTATATGATATAAGAAGGTAATTTGTATTAATAAAAAGAAAATATTTTGTATAAAACTATTATTTATTAAACAATTAACATGTTTCAGGGCCAATAGTCTCATCATCAGAATACAAAGTATACAAAAAATTTAAATGTTGTACTTACAATTCCAATACCTGGCTCAGAAACATGTCGAGTATTCAAAAAATAGTGGTTTATACAAGTTTTTTTTTGTATTAGTATAAATAATGTAACTATAAATTTATTTTGCTATTATTAAAGAAAATATATGTGTATCTATGTATATAATTCATCTTCTTGCATAAATTTGGCGATAAAATGAATATTTTAATAAAACTTTTTCATAATAACAATACTAGTAGAAACCCCTAAAAGTTTGATCATGGAGCATCGTGGCAAGAGCGATATTATAGATAACAACAAGAGGAGACGATATTATGCAAATTTAACGAACATTATTTATGGATGAACTTTATCTGACGGGATGACGCAACGAATCTGATACGCAAAATGGCATCGTGAATCTGATCGAGCTCACCGAAGTTCGGTTTCTCGGGAAAATAAGGTGCCATAAAACCTAATGTAGCCATCTACCTCCATCTTCTGGCGGACATGGCTGCGAGGGGAGGGCGCTGCCACTCGGCAGGAAACTCGGCCACTTGGAACTTTTCTCAGTTGTTAACTGCTGGTGCTCTTCGGAGCCACCGACAGCCGAATCGGTCCATCGGCGAATCTGCCGACCAAACTCCATTTCTCTAAACTCGTCACAGCGCTTTATATTATTTCATGGATATAATGTACAATGTGGTTATTCATTATAATCAAATCCATAATAAATAAAATATATATATTTTTTTTAATCTACTTGTGTTCATTAATTACACCTACATGTTTCGAAAAAACTTTTCCGTCGACAGGGTGTTTTATAAATATCAAAATGAATGATGACTTTTCTTTTTTGATTTTCTAAATTATTTAAAAAATTATTTTTAAATATTTTTGCTGAAGTTCTTGATTACACAAAATTATTGGATTTTTTTTTAGAAGTGGACTGGTAGTTAAATTTAATTGATTATTAATTACATTTTGTTTACTTTTACATGCATTACTAATTTCTTATGATTCTAAACTACTCAATTTCAGACCAAAATTATTTATGTGTAAAACAGAAAATTGTGCTCATTATTACTATCGCTATCGTTGCCGCCTTCGGGTTTGCTGGCCCGGAGTTCAAGCCCCATCTTCGACCATTTAATTTGTTTTTCAATCGTGAATTCGAACAAAATTACGGATGTAATACGAAGTTATGGACATACAGATGGACGGACAGACCACGAAAATATTTTTTGTTTGATAAAAAATTGCTTCACTTTGATGAATCGAAATCACCTCGATGAAGGAAATGATTGATTCCAAAATGGCTTGGTTATTAACGTGTATTATACAAATGAAGTCCATTATTAATTTAAGTGTAAGCATTAAAAACAATTGATGTAACAATTTGCTTATCGAAAACAAAATTTGTGAAAAGAAAATTCTCGTGTCAGCGGATTTAAGCGCGAAGGTCAAA
>JADDOH010012694.1:0-23076 GCA_016648135.1 Agrypnia vestita
TTGTCTGTCTTGAATGTCTTTTTACTGTGGTCGACCTATAGTAAAGATATCAAAGGCAAGTCTATAGGTATACATCTACAGTAAACGATTCGCTTTTTGAAAAGCATTCTACCGAGTTTCTGAAGTAATATGAATTAATGAAACAGTGAAGAATGCGGGAATGTGTTCATCTGCGAAACTTTAATATTCCAAGGAATCCACGCAGCATTTCCAAGGAGTGTACCTTCATACAAATAATATACGTTTGTGGAAACCGTAATTTATAACGTAACCGCGTTCTACGTGCCTTTCCTACTCGCGGGAGCCTAGGAATGTGTTAACTGTTCCCAAGCATACAATACGCGCCGCTGACAGCCACATTAATTAGTCGTAAATATGTTGTAATATGCAGACGTTACAACAATGATCTCTATACTCTATTTAAGGAGCCACAAAATTTATAAAACTGGGAAGACTTCGGTGGCTGGGTCATGTGGAGAGAATGTCAGAGCATCAAGCACCAAAGTCCCTGCTGAACTCAAGGCCAGTAGGGCGAAAGAGCTTAGGAAGACCAAAATTAAGATGGAGTGACAACGTCCTCAAAGACATCTCTGCCTCAGAGCTTCGGAACTGGAGAGAGCTGGCACTAGACCGAGATGAGTGGAGGAAGATTACTGAGGAGGCCAATACCCACCAAGGGTTGTAGTGCCAAAAATGTTGATGATGATGAAATATGTAATATTGTAATAACTAAAAAGCGTACATGGTACTGGACCATACAAATACAGAGATGTTCGATGGAAAATACTTGAATGATATCTGAGACTTAAGGCTAGACATTCGCTGTAATTGCATATTTCGGCGTTTTTTTTACGAAAATGTGGGTTTTGATTATTCATTTATATTAGAATGTATACTCTAGACTGTAATTTTTTTGAGCAATAACTTAGTTAGAACCTTTTTTCTTATATAAAAGTAATAAACTGAATATTTCTTATAATAATTAATAAAATATAAGCATTAATCGACAGGCCGCGGCCAAAAAAATCGTTTTAAGTTTTAATTAATGTTTATATAGAATCCTTACTTAGATAATTAAGAAATGTTCAATATTAATAAAGTTATAATGTTTTAAATTTGCAAGAAATTTTCACGTTTTTTGTAGATTTAAAATCGCTTTTTATTTATATAAAGCGATAGTTTTAAACAGAACATTCTATTTATTCCCGTATTTGAGGCTTTACACTCTAATAAATTAAACAGTTGAATTATTATTTAAAAATAAAAATTCCAATGTATGAAATGTGCCAATAAATGACGCAATTGTGTCTGGCAGCGTTGTCCAGCCTTAAAACATCCTAGAAGTCAAAACTATAGAAGTAGTGAAAATGACGAACTTTTGCGGAAAACATAAGTAAATGGAAGTCATGGAGAGGCCTTCATCTGGCAGTGGATCCACATCGCCTGATGTTTGTGCTTGTTGATGTTGCAAGCCGAGTACTCTCCCATGTTGTGAAAAAATGCTTTTGGTTCTTATTCGCAGATACGAAGAGCTAAAGTCAAAATATGTCCAGAGATAGCGCCATTTATCATTACAACTCGTTCATGAAAGACTCAATACGTTCTCCATAAACATTGGGAATTATGATTCTCAGAGGCAGCAAATTCGTTGGTAGTCCATTACTTGAATTTTACCTACCGAATGATTTGTTAAACATTATGTTCAGACACTGATCTTCATTCCGAGACTTTGATATTCACTAAATGGTAAATGATAACATTGCTCGCAGGGATCTGGTTTGGGTACCCAGCAGATGAAGCTGCAGCTATACCAGTAGTGGCCCACGGATTAACCTGGAACCAATCACAAGTGGCCATGGGTTTAGCCATGGACCAAGCACAAGGGGCCATTTACCATAGACATGGTAAAACCGTAGCCTCATGAGCAAAAGGACATGCGTAGCAAAACTCCAATGAATAAGAATAGTTAGGTCTGGATAAATGCCTTGGACTTGGCTGAATGTAACAAATAAATTTCGAACCCAACCGTTCTAAACTTAATAGGCAAGCCATTATTTAATATTCAGGCAAATTAAACACTTAAAATGAATTAAATTTTTATAAATAACACAAAGCCACTGGACACGAATTTAATGGGAGCACTTTTCTTATATTCACTCTAAATGTTTCAAGAATATCTTATACTCTCATTCACTTAATTCGTTCTAGAATCTTCGCTGCACTTTATATCATTCCTCATACACTGATGCACGTTACTTAAATCGCTTAGGTTTGCACCAGAAATCTTTTCGCTTATCGGTAGGTACTTTATTTATTTACTATCACTGGAGTTAGATGGGCGCATGCAACACACGCCGCGCGATTTCGCTTTCTATGATGATAGTCCGCTCTCAACTCTGACACAAACTGAATGGGCAGTAGCCGGTCGATCTCTTTTTATAAGTAACGTCACTTTCTCGATCTTTCCAGAATCCGGTCCACCGAGAGATTTTGATTCGAGAGAGAGATTCCCATTCAATGGATAGTAAAGTATATCCCCTTTATTATTTACCCCTACGTCTCGAAGACAGTGAAGAGGTTTCGTGTGGATGCCACCCCGCCCCACTCGCACTCACACGAATGGTGATCGTGAGCACGGCCACTTTAGCATTAAAAAATGCCAAGAATGAGTGGCGAAAGCTTAGGGCTGATATGGGAGCTATTGTTCATTGAACGGCCCTGGGTCTGTGGCGGGTCCCTCTTTTCTCTCCCTGTTAAACCTAACCTAATACTTAACTCTTACAAATTTAATTTATGGAAGTTATTGTGCGTCCGTCCTGATGAAGATACAGCACGGTATAAAAACCGTTAGTTGTTTGAAAACAATCTATAAAAGGTTTTAATATAAATATATGGTTTTTAAAAAGTTTGTTTGGATTTTCTCAAATAAGAAAATATTTATATTCTCAAATAGGCGGTAATTTTCATTACCGGATTGGTCAACCGGAATATCACTTTGGTAATGAAATTTACGTTAACGGTCGCGCAATAAAACATATTTCTACAACATCCCCAAAGGGCAAGGGTGACTCTCGTTACACTAATACTATGACAGATAATTCCAGACCGAAATTCAGGCCACACAGATTCCAGGTTACATATGAAATTCCTGGCGATTTTCCTCAATGCGAAAAAATATATATTGAATTGTTTTCGCGTGGTGGCATATTAACGAAATGTCGAGATTTTTCTTATTTATGTAGAAAATGTGGAAAACAGATTTTAGGTTTTGTTTAAGAACTGGCACGGATGTTCTTAAACTTAAACTTAAACCAATTTTTTTCGTTCAACCTAAGATATACTTTCTATCGTGAAGTCTTCAAGCCGTCGTACGTCAGAGACGAACTAACGAGACTTGTTAATGCGATCGTCTAGCAGAATGAGCAAATTTCATCATTTTTTATCATATTTTCTCTTGCGTTTTTTATCACATTTTTGTAGGGAAATTTCTCATTTTAAAATTTATTCATCAGGTAACATATATTTTAAATACGAATATCTTATTAGCAGGTTACAAACTAAATTATATAATTGATTAATAAATTACCAAACCTTCGATGTTTTAAAAATGAAGAAAATTGCTCCACTTTGTGGGTCTTTTATGACTGAACGGCCAGTTGAGATGTCTTTTTTATTCAATAATATTACAAAGTAAACAATTATCTTCAATTTATTACAATTATAGCAAAATCTGTTAGTTTGTTTTCTTGCAATTTATGTTTTAAATAATACTGTTTTTTTAATTTTTTTTATTTTTTTGTGAGTTTTTTCAACTCTTTTAACTTGATTGACAACTTTTTTACTTCAATAGTCAAAATAATAGATATTATACTTTTATAATAAAAACAAAAAAAATCAAAATCTTTGTCGATATTCCTGATTTTAGATATTTAATCAAGACGCAACGTATTTATGACACAATACGCAGTGCCTTGATTAAATAGCTAAAATCTGAAATCGAGAATAATTTTTTGATTTTTTTTGTATTAATTTTAAAATAATAATGTCTATTCCTTTAATTTGTTTAAGAAAAATAGTTATGAACTATCTATAAAGAATTGAAAAAAACACACAAAAATAAAAATAATTTAAAAAACAGTTTTTTTTAAACATAAATTGCATGTAAATGTATTAACAGATTTTGCAATAATTGTAACAAATTTAAGATAAACTTTGTAATATTATTGAATAAAAAAGACATCTCAACTGGCCGTTCAGTCACAAAAGGCCCACAAATTGGAGCAATTTTCTTCATTTTTAGAACATCGAAGGTTTCGTAATTTATTAATCAATTATATCATTTAGTTTGTGAAATTTTAACAAAATATTCGTATTTAAAATAAACGTAATCTGATGAAAATTTTTTAAAATGAGATACTTGCATACAAAAATGTAATAAAAAACGCAAGCGAAGATATGAGAAAAAATGGTGAAATTTGCTCACTCTGCTAGACGATCGCCTTAAGACGCGACATCTTTCAATTTTGACTGAAAGTTTCAATTTATTCGTGATTCATTCAGGTTTTTAAATTCACACTAATTCAAGAATACTTCACAGTGCACTGATTCACGTCATTAAAATCTTCGCTGCACTTTATGTCTACCGTCAGGTTTTTCCGCTCAATTTCACGCGTTAGTACTCACTCGCGCCGTATATCTATCGCTTTTTTTCGTCTCTGGTCAATTCACACTGTTTGCCTTTCTGTGGTCTTTTACGTCACTCTGTCAGAAATAACCAACTCGTCACGCGGGCAGTTACTCGCTTTTATACAAAAATATCGGTTTCGTGAAGCAACGAGAACGTTTGACTAGTTTCTCCATATTTCTAGTTATTTATATTTTTTTCGAAAATAGTGTACGTGATTTTAGATTCATCTGGAGTGTTCTAAAGACTTCGTATTTACCAGTGTTTTAGACTTTATACATCTTGATTACCGATTATCTTTATACAATGAATAATCATTTTGACGTTACATTGTTGAAAATGTTCTTAGGTTATCACGGTCACTCAGAATCTTCAGATTTGTGTTTTCTGGAGTATTATGTCGTGTTATTACGACCTTTTGGGCCGAAGTTTTGGATCCCATTGCAGGGTCCATCATCGAGGCTGATAAATGTTGTTGATTTGTAAGATAAACGTGCCTTTTTTATTTACTCCTACACTTATACATAATCCCAATACTAATATTTGTGTTGTCTGTCTGCCTGTCCGTAACTCCTGTACTCTCCGTAACTTATTTAAAAAAAAAAGTTTTGGTTTTCATTTTGTAAACTAATAAATTTATATAATTTAGGAACCGACATGTAAACGGATTACAACTAGTTCCTGATAATCGCTTTGATATTTATATCATCACATATTCCGTGGACATCAGTGCTATTGGCAAACGAAGAAGTAACTATATTTAGCGCCCGCTGTGTATTAGATTTGATCCGTAATGCTTGGCTTTGTAAGCTATAATAAAAATGTGTGGCCCTCTTTCTTCGGATAACTGAGTTAACCCCGACGGCCGGTTATCGCTTGTGTTCCGCGCTTCTTGTGGAAATCATTTATGTCTCGTGTTGTGTTCGGGAAAATGTAATTCTTCACGTGTCCGCCCGGAAGATCTTCCACCGCGTTTCATTTCATTCACAATCGTTCGCAACAATGCTGGCGTTTGATGGAAAAATAAATTGTTTTACAGAAAATTATATGTCGTGTCAGGCGTCTTGTCATACTTGCCTCCCATTCCTTCAGAGGGTTTGGAAGGAACGGGGCATAGTTCTCCCCGAAACGTGAAGGAAGAAACCTCGGGGTCTTCCAAGAGGGATGCTGATGAGGGTGTCGCGTTGGGAGCTGCTTCGTGGACGATTATCTGTATGTACTGTACGTAAGCTGGCTAAAGTGATCACTTTACACAATGTAACGTTCACCAATTCCACCCAAGAAAGAATACCACATCTCTCAATTTTTTGGAAGATAAATAATTATTGAACTTTTCCGGCCATCTATGTCGTGTTGCACGTATTTTTCTACTCCTTAAAATTATTTTGTTGACAATTCACTTTTAGAACATTATATTGGGTCAAATATGCACGAATGGATGGAATAGATACGAATAGATGTCAAAATTCCACTACAGCTTTATGAAGTATCTTCTAATTTTACAGACAAATAACCTTTGAGAGAGATGATCACCGAGAAAAAATGAATTTCATGCATCGAGCATATTAAAAGCCAGAGATCTTGTTTAATTGCATCGCAGGGAGTAATTATAGAAACTGTAACAGGAGGAAAGCGAGTATGCACATAGTCACAATATCATCAAAAGCAGGCCGATTTACGGCCTCGCTATGCTCCCGTCTCGCGAGAACCTCCCTCGTCGTCTTACGTTGAGACTTCACTTGTACATCTTCACTGTGTCCCGGACTTATCTCTGGCAACACGTGTTTCAACCCACGTCACGACCACCCTTCCCTAAACATCACTGCAAAAGTATGGGTTATCTATCTTGGATCCTTAATTATTCCAAAATTTTGATGCAGTCCAAGCGGCACACAAAATTTTCGAACATAAAATTTAATAAACTGCGTGTGGCTACCGTAAATCAGTCTACAAACAAACAGTTAACATTTAGTGTGGGCGGGTTATGTCAGTTGACTAATTCAGCATTTTAAAATAATAAACAATACTCGTACGAATTGTTTGTTTTACATACGCTCTGACGAAGCGTGAGTTTAGCGAAACCAGTTAGCGTGGTATTTAATAAATTTTGTAGTTTTATACAAAGTGATTGTTTTATTTAATCAATATATTGTCACGGGCACCTAAGAACTTATTAACTTCATAGTCACTGAATGTCTCCAGGGTATTTCAGGATCACTTATTATTGAACTGTTCCTTAATTCGCACTGGTTAACGCTACTTCTATCGCTTAGATCGCTTCTATTAGATTCCGTTCAATGTTCGTTCATAGAAACAACTTGCCCCGGTGTAACTACTGGTCGTACTGGGCTTGCTCTGTTAATAGTATTGCGTGTTGTAATATTACGGTCACGAATCGCTGGTTTTATCGTGGAGATGTCGCGTTGTTATCACTATGAACTGAATTTCCTGATTCCCCGTTGCGTGACTCTTTTTATGGATAAATTTCTCAAACAGATTTGTTTTAGAATTATCGACAGGTCTGTAGAAAGTAGTAGACGATTTTTTGAGAGAGAAAAAGAGAGAAAGAGAGATAGAGAGAGTGCATTCACGAATGACTCTGCGTTACGAGCTTAATACGAAACTTTGCGATTACGAATGATTGACCCTGCTTTGGGTGAAGTTTTAGTATTGTTATCAGCATTTAGTAGGTTCACCGTTACAATATATAATAAAATATAGTTAAAGGAACTTTTATTGTTAAAAAAAAGGATTGGAAATATTTATTTGAATATAAAGTAAGATATAATCCAAAATAAGAATCCACACTAACAAATAAGTAAAGCTTATTTGGGAAAGCAAACTGCCTAAAATTTTGGGATCCCGGTTAACAAACTTGTTTTTTGAATGATGGATTTGTTCTTTGAACTATGCGCCAAATAATCGCAAATTCACAATAAATGTGAATTGATTTTCAAAAAATATGTTTACTCAAGACTTTCTTTGTTTCTTTCATCATGAAATTCAACCATTTTTTGTTCACCCTTTCGACCCATTCTGCAATCTTATTTTTTAATATTTGTCAAAGGTAATGTTTCGTAAACTGGCAGGTGTATCCTTACACAAGGCGTGTGTGTATTCGTGAGACTTCTGTGTGAGTGTGTGTTAATATTGTATATTTTTAGAAATCCTTTTCGTCTAGCGAATTTCACGCTCTAAGAAATTTATTTTACGAGTTTAATATTGTATCCATTGTTTCGGGATCAGGTATTTCTGTTCACTATCGGGCTCTAGTATTTAATATCACAAGCATGAACAACCAAATCAGTCATGATCATGAAATGCGGTCCGGCACAGACCACCAAAATATATTGACACAAACCGGCGTTCATTTTGTGGTACACGACCTCGTGCCAAGGCTAGTTTCAATTGGTTTGACTTGTTTAAAAAAATACCAAGGGCTTGTGAATTTTAGAACTATTATTGAAAAAGCTCAAGCTGTATACTTTCAAAAGTATAATGTCTTAGTAAATAAGTCGCACCTCACTGCGAAAAAAACTTTTTTACTTAAGAGACTCAGTTTATAAATGTCAAGAAAAAGACTGTACATGTATTTATCTAGTCTTACATGAATTTCTTTTTGTTTAATATTACGATATGCATTATTATTTGAAAAGGATTGCAGAATAATTTTAAATGTTTTGTAATTCATGTACAGAAAGTAATTTTTGCTTTTATTTATAAAAGCAAACACTATAAAACTCAGGCCGCAAAAAACTCGGTTATTAGTAGAATCAAAAACTTATTCTTGCAATACGAGAATTCCCTTGGCGTAGACTTAAACAAATAATGATTTCATAGGCTTCAAACCAACGTACAACGCTCATACACGCACACACACACACACACACACACACACACACATAAACATACATCACCTTTAAGTAAGTAATTTTATAAATATTATTATAAGCGACTAATAGATGTATGGAACAGATATTATTCAAACGCTTTTATCTTTTACTTTGCAAAACAGCTTCATGCATTATAAGCTTCAATTTAAATAAATCATCATCATCATTCTTGGTACTACAACTCTTGGTGAGTCTTGGTCTACTCAATAATTTTCCTCCACTCACCTCGGTCTAGCGCCAGCTCTCAATTCAAATAAAAAGAAATATATAATTTGCCGAATTTTAAAATAATAAACATTTTGACACACATGGCGCAGTCAGCTCGTGATCGCAGCCTCGGGCGTATCCGTATACAATTCAGGATTTTAGCTCAAAATAATGCTCCGTTTTCCCCTCATACGCGTGGGCGTATTTTGTGATCACAATATTACGATATGCATTATGATTTAAAAATGAGTGCAGAATTATTAAAATGTTTCTTAAATTTTTTACGGAAAATAATAATTCGACTCAAATAACACGAGCATACGTCAAAAGTTAAAATAAGTAATCATTTTGACTCTTGTGGCTATTCCGCTGGGCACGAGCTGCTCTTGGGTGTTTTCTTATATTTTAGCGACTTTATTCTGCATTTTTATCTATATTTCTATTTCTTTTGTCGCAACCTTCCGATCTTGCACGAATACGCAAATATACACGCTAGTGCAATGTTTATCCGATATTAGAATTGTTGACGTCTCCTTCTCGTCTTGAAACGGCACGACATTTGTAAAATTGATGCCTTAATAAGTGCTAATCAAAAATATTAATAATGAATCATGTTCTTTAAAAAATATATACAATTTGTACTGAAATTTCTGGCTCCATGAGTGGGGTACCCCTTAATTAAACAATTTCAGCGGAAATACAGATTGGTTCTCAAAAACTGAACCCTCCAAGTTCCGAGTATCGCTGCCTCGCTGCACGCGGGTTTTATTAACCCCTCGAGTTTGAAAGTTTTAATTGAATTTTTCGCAGAAGGAACAGTGTCAATTAATATTGTCGATGTCGACAATTAATATAACTTCATCGAGCTGAAAATCTTCCAACTAGTAACCCGAGTCGCGCCGTCCCGTCCTCCGAGAATACAGCGCCACCTCCGGGCTGAACCCGATACGTCAATCCATCTTCAGAGGGGGTAGTTGTTGCTTCAATGTTATTCAGGCTTAATTTAACATCTCAATTTCTTAAAAACCACCACCTAGCGCGTTACGTAAGCCACGAATGAGCTAAATGACGTCATTTATTGTAAAGAAGTACATTTTTAATTTTTTTAAATTAAACCTTAATCACACGATTTTGTGAGTTCAATATTTTTATTATACGATCCAGGACGATCGTTTCGGTAGTTTATGCAATTATTAACTAATAAATATAGAAAATTTTAGTGAGTTTATACACAAAAATTATTTGGTGAAATTATGGGAAATTACAAGAGTAATTTATTTTATTTTATTTTATTTATTTAATTAATAATATATTTATATAATATTTTTTTACAATCATACATAGACAATGTTTACAAATCAATATTTTTTTGTGTGTATATTATACCTCACCAAAAAGAATTATGATTCTTGTGTGTGGTGAGGTATAACCACTTACAATCAAAGGTGTACGTAGTGTAATCTAATAAAAATAATGAGAAAGAAAGAAAAGAAAATCTAATATATCAAAATCTTAATTAATAATACAGTGTATATAATACAATCAATGGAGAATGTTCTTAGGTTCTTAACTTTCCGGCCGGAAACATAAAACACGGCACAATACCCCAGAAGACACAAAATAAAAAATTAAGTGATGGGATTTGTGATATTAACCTAAACATGCTTATTTTAAAATACTGTAATATTAACTTAACATATTTAAATTTAAATATTTCTATATATATTTCTCTCCATGTATGTGTTGTATGTTATTAAAAAATACAGCTATCTATCACATTTGTGACATTTTCCGGTTCCATACATAAGTTTACACTTTCGAGGGACTGAAAAAAAAATTGTGTTGACTTTCTAAAAAAAAATTTCACACCGTAGGTATTTAAATAAGAACCACTGAGTACCTTCAAATACTAAATACTCTGCTTTATTACATTTATATTACCTAGCATTTAAAAATAATCTCAGGTTTTCACGGGTGTCCAGAATCTTCTGTATATAGTCTTCTGGGATATTCTGCCATGTATGTGACTTATCTGACCGACTTTTTAAACGTACGGTACGGCATTGCAAGCTAATAATTAACCTGAAGATAAACACATACTCATCGAATCATCCCTGATAATGGACCCTGCAATGAGATCCGAAACGTCAGCCAGAGAGGTCACATACACATGGCAGAATATTCCAGAAAATCATGCACTGAAAACCATCCATTTAATTATTATTTAAAATAATAAAGTGGATTGTGGATTGCCCAGGTTTGGTGAACATGATTAATTATCGTACACCCTGCCCTTATACCAGATATCATGCTCCATTTCATGCAGATGTTTCTCGCTCTAATTTTCAGTTTACAAACGCTATTCATGGCTGTTCAACTTAATTAGTGTAAATAGATATTGTACAAAAGTCACCGGCGCAAAATAATAATTTGGCGTTGCTTCCCAGGATGGTATTGTGCTCTGAATAAGATAAAGATACACATATATAGAGATTTATAACTATTTATTTTAGAAGGGCTATTATTATGCCTCTGTATAAATGTAAGGCGCCCGTATGTAGTACGGAAGTTGTAGAGCGTGTTGAACTCTGTTGGCAAACTCTGTGGAAGAACATTAATAGAAAGAGTGAGGATTGTAACGAAAAAAAAAATATGAAGGATGCACAATGAGCATTTAGTGTGATTATATAGGCAATTGTATCCTTTGAAGGAGATAATGCATGTAGAAGATGAATGATTGGAATATCATATGACATAAAAAGTGACAAACCAGGCTGAGAAGTCTCTTTGCAGTAATGTTGTATTATGTAAATCTTGTTGAATATCAAGATAAAGAGGGGGAAATAATCTGTCTAAAAAGTTCAGAACTGGAAAGATTCGGTGAATAACTGAGATGAATGGAAAATATTCTCGAGTAGACAATGATCTACCGAAGGTCGTAGAGCCAATAGTGAAGATAATGATGACAGTTATCGGAAAAAATATAAGGGATAATGAAAGGCAACGATCCTCGTAGAATGATAGGGAGAAGGTATAGATAAATGTATATGAAAAACGTATAAAGACGCATTTCATAAAAGTCATGTTTATTATAAAATCAATAATTAGGTAAGTTTCATGTCGTCTGGTGAGATTAGTCGAGTTTTTCAATCCATTTGAGTTTTTTCTATCTTTCTATCTCTGGGTAAATTTTGATTTTAAAATCTCATACATGGTACTGAGATTAGTCTAAAACTATCTATATGAACCAACTAATATCTCTGAGGTTTACCTTATCGTGTTTCATTGCTTACACAGGTCGCTAAGAAAGTATTTTTACTGTGGATTCATTTTATGGTTCACCGGATCTTAGCAACGTCTGTAACTTACAAGTATAAATTTCTAAGTACTTGACCTGAAGAGGGTCCTCCACTCCTTCGTCGACCTTCCATGAACCTTTTCTGCAACACTGGCTACTTGAAGAGGTACACTTACTCGTAAATTCTCGAAATAAGCTATTTTATAAATCAATTTTTCATCAAAAGGATTTGAAATCTTTCCAATAAGAGGTTCCAATACGAAGTCAAGTATTCCAACTTCAAGATCTAAAATCATTTCTTTAATAATAGCAAAATAAATATGTATTTACCTTACTTATATTAACAAAACGTCGCTGTATATATAATAAAGTCAATTTGCCATTTTAGTACATTCTGAGATAAACCAATGAAACTGTTTTAAAAAATAATTGCACAGACTAGATTTAAAAAAAATATTATAAATAATTACTAGGCAGACTTTCCGGATGAACGGCTATGTTTTTTTTAGTATATCTCCATTATTTGTATGAAAAATTGACAAATTGATTCGTTCATTCTTTTTAGAATGTGCTAAACGGCACATTGGCTTTATAATTTATTATTTTTACATTTGTACCTTTAACTTTATAATTATTTTATCTTATGTTTTTATGTTTTTCTGTATTATTATTACCTTTTAACTATTATTATTGTAACTTTTAACTGTATTTTTATTTTAACTGTCTTATGTTATTTTAAAAAAAAATTATTCTGTATATTGTAAAAGCCCATAAGGGCGTTAAATAAATAAATAAATAAATAAATAAATAATACATACAGCGACGAAAAAGAAAACATTTTGTATAAATTATTTATTAAATATTCAATGTGTTTCGGACCAATCAAGATCCCTTCATCAGTTGTTTCCTGATGAAGCGACTGTTGGTTTCGAAACATGTTGATTAATAAAAAGAGAATGTGTTATAATATATGTATTGACAATTCAATGCAAGTATAATATTTTTCAATATAAACCCTGTTTTTTCCCGCTATTTGTAGCGGAAAAAAAATGTGTTTTTCATTTCAATTCATATTTAACACATAAAAAATGGGTTTTCACAACTTTTCACAAAAAACTTTGAACATTTAAAAGATAATGGTTTTACACATAATGTTTTATTTTTATTAATATAATATTTATTAATAAAGAGACAGTAATTTATAACTGAATAATCTAAAAAGATTATTCTTTAATTTAAATAAACTAGTCAATGATAAAAATATTTTTTATTCTTATTTAAAAGAAACATTGTTCCGTAAATTCCAATCGGGCTTCAATAGAAAATTCAATTAAACATAACATTTATTAACAGAAGTAGAATATACAAAGTCTTGTTCTTAATATTTTTAATATCAACGCCGTCCCATTCATTCAGAAGTAGTTTAATTGCATTATGTTTGTAGAATAGATAGAGACGAAGAAATGGAAAAAAAAAACATTATTTTCTGACAGAGATAGTTTTTAGATCTGCAGTATATTAAAAAATGAAAACTTTACGTCCTATTGCTGGGAAGACTGAATGATTGTGTGCGTACAGAAATCTGAGAGGTCTGCCATGTTTAAGATGTGGTGGACATTATCCTTGGCTCTACCCAACCGAGTTCCTCCAGGGTATGCTTGGCTACAACAGTTTAGAGACTGGAAGGAATGTGTATTTGATTACACATTTTTATCGATTGTTGCGCGGTATGATCGATAATCCTGAAATTATGCAGAGCATTGGTTTGTATGTTCCTGATAATTATCTTAGACATCGTCAGCATAGATTGTTTCACATTCAAATATACAGGACCAACCTGCCGATGGTTATGACTGTTGGAAGAGCTACAGCTATGCTGAACAAAATCGCTTTGGGTGTTGATTTATTCCATGTATCTGAAGAGGTTTTCCGAAGCAGGATTCTCCTACACTTTTGACCAGATTTTATATGTTAATTAATTAAATATTCTTATTTAACTATAATTTCGGATATTTTATACGCACCGTATGTATTACCGAGAAGCGAATCTCGACGTTTCGTTGGATACTTATCCAACGTCATCAGGAGGACGACCTTTACCCGCGAAAGTGGAGGTCGGACTGATTAAAGGTGCTGCTTTCTAGGGCGTAAATTGTATGCACTTTTTTGTGGAGTGTTCTCTTCTTCTACAATAGAGGTCGCCAGTGTGCAATATGTACTAGTTACGTCGGCGGATTTTACTGCGACTTCTCTCAAGGGTTGAATCCGTGTCGTAAGAACAGGGCGCCAAATACTTGATAGTTTATAATAAGAGCCTTAACTCTTTAATAAATATTATTATTGTATTATATATATAATATATATACCTTCATAATATGTATGCATTGAATATTATGTCTGTAATGTACATATTATTGAATAAATAAATTGAGAATTGAATTGAATAGTGTAGTGGTTATCCTGGTGAAGAGACAGGTACATCTCGAAAACGGTAGACTCAGTAATCTCAATAGACAAAAATCTCAATTAACATTTTATTAAAATGCCTGAAAATGTTAATTTGTCTTTGAAAATTGTTATTTATGTGGCTATGGGGACTATGCGGCTCATTTCCAAAAACGTTGCCTTGAACAAGCTACGTTCTACAGCACTATTATATTAAAGTGCTTTGAGACCACGCGACTCTAGTGCGGAACAAACAGGCGCGCACCGCATTATAATCAAATAAAAACTAACGACCGCGATTCGGACACAAAAAACGCAAAATTTAATGCGTACTAAACTCAAATTGTTTTCAAGATCTTAGAAAGTATTATTTTAAAATATAACGCGAGGTTATCTTGGTATTGTTGAGTTTTTAATATATATAGAAAGCCGTGTCCGTAATTTTATAGAAAAAAGATCCGCGTATATCTTGTCGAAAGAACGTTATTTTATTTGCAGCTTTTATTTGCATATTTGGATAATGGATAATGAACCTAACCTAAACTAACGTAACCTAATCTAACCTAACCTAACCTTACCTAACCCAACCATTGTCGTAGCCATTTTACAGGACCTTTTCTGCTAACCATAATAATTTGATGTTTTTTTAGATGTCTCCTAGATACAGCCACAAAATTGCAATTTTTTTAGTTTTTATTAATTTGAGGATTTCATTTTCAATCAATGTATTATAGATAATAAAAAAATAAAAATTATTGCTTCAGAATTGTTTTAGTGATTGTCAATAATTTGATTGTTTTAGCATTGAATTAGTGAATACAATCTTTTATCTCTTATTGTTCCCTATACCTTAACTTTCAAATTTTATAATATTATCTAATGACTAAATAATTTAATTTTTTCATCAGAAGCGATGACGTATTGGTATCGTGCCGTGCTGGCAAATGCTGTGCGCTATCAATACTAGTGATGCAGCGAATACTACTTTCACGAATACGAATATCAAGCCTACTATTCGGCGAATACGAATACGAATAATTCAACAGGGTAATAAGTAACACACCACTGTTATTTTTTTACTAAGAGAATTAATGATTAAAATTTAGCACTGGCAAATTTTGTTCAAAAAGCACATTTATTTAATCCGTTTGTACATTCCCAGCGGTCGAAAATAAATATCACTTTTTTCACGCTTACGAGAGGTCATGTTATTAAATTTAATTTGAAATTAATTTATATGAGTTACCACTTTTACACACAACGGAAATAAAATGGAACGAACAATACGTATTACTTCTGTGTATAGTTTTCTGGGATATTCTGCCGTGTATATTTGACCGCTCTGGCCAACTACGATGGACCCTGCAATGGGATCTGAAACGTCGGCCAGAGAGTTCACATACACACGGCAGAATATCCGAGAAAACTATACACAGAAGATTCTGAACGGTCGCGAAAACCTGAGAGCATTTTTAATACGTATTACAAAACAAAAATGAAATGAGCTCCTAATCTTATAAATAACCCAACGAAGCTAGATGAAAGAACTCATGTCATGCTGTGAAACAAGTAACAATTGACAACTTGAGAATTCAACAAATCCATTCTTTCAATGTTAGGGGGATTCCCGATAATAAAGTGCGTATGTGTGCTTGGATACACGGTGCACAGCCAAATCGTAATTTGCGTTGCGTTCAGTTATAAATAGTTTGTTTTTAATATTCGTGATGATATTCGGCGAATACGAATATTTGTATTCGTATTCGTTGCATCACTAATCAATAACTCAGTTATTAAGAGTATACAAGGCTTATACCTAAGCAGCCTGTCAAAGCAACGGCCATCAATCGGCTTGGTATTGGTGAAATTTTGCAGCCAATACTAGCATTATTTATACAAAATCAAAGCTTAAGCTGGTTAGCCAGCAGAGCGCGGCGTCTGGGGGATAAAATTCAATTACAAAAAGTGAAGAAAAACTTCTGAGAATTGACTTCCGGTCAGAGGCGGCTCGTGTGATCAAAGTGTTGTATACTATTCTTCTCTTTTTTTCAAAATTCGAATCAAAGGTGTTTTTATTTATATTTGAAAAAAATGGAAGCAAATCTTAAGACTTACACATAAATGATAATAAAAAACTAACCCATAAAAACCAAGTTTTTATTACACTCCCTTTATCATTTTCTAGTGGAAACTGGTTTGGCGCTTAACCTACGCGTTGGGCTTCGGTCGGGCGACGCTACGAAAGGGAGTAATAAAAAAATTCCAAAAATCCAAAATTATACCATAATCAGGTTTAAAACTTGTCTACCAGATGCGTCGCAGTCTCTTCATACAACTTAGTAAGTTGTATGAAAAAACCATTAAAAATTTCTAAATATCCAAAATTATACTATAATTATTAATTTTTTAACGAAAATTTGATAGATCTTCTTAATCGTCGCCACGAGTCTGTTTGCAAAGTTTCAGCTCGATTCGATCATGGGAAAAGGGTTAAAATTCGATTCAAAGTTTTTGCGTCAGACAACCAGACGCTATGAGTTAAAAGAAAGGGAGCAATAAAAAGTAACCCATAAAAACCAAGTTTTTATTATACTCCCTTTCTTTGTAAAATATAACAACAATTAAAGACGAATTAAAACATATAACATAACACTAAACTTACAGTAATAAATAATTAAGTAATTCAAATTTAGAAAATATTCCGCGCCGTTATCGGGCCGCTACGCTAGCAAACAAACTTTTCTAATGATTCCAATTTGAAATAAACAATAAAATTTCTAAAAATTCGAAATTATACTACAATTATTAATTTTTTTAACGAAAATTTGATAGATCTTCTTGATCGTCGCGACGAGTCTACTTGCAAAGTTTCAACTAGATTGGATCACGGGAAAAGGGTTAAAAATTGATCCAAAGTTTTTTCACCCGGCAAGCCGGCAAAAGTAAAATTATTAAATTATACCAATTATGAATTTTTTACTGATGATGGTCAATGATATAAGTAAAGCGTAACAATTTGAGATAATTTCATCTTACAAAATATGTTGAGTAGGGGTGAGGAGGACAGAGTGCATCACAGGATTAGTATAAAGGAACAAAGGATGGGAGCCTATGGGAACATAAATTGAGTGAACTAGTTTAGGTGCGGCACTAATGACGTAGTAAGGGTGGTAACGATTGAACTATACAGGAAAGAATGTAAAGAAAATCTTAGTATGCTGAGTAGAATTAAAATGGGTTGCTCAGGTGATTTGAGCATGTTGAGCGAATGAAAGGGGAAAAAATGGTAAGAAGAGTATATGACGTAAGTATTAACGGCGCCAGAGAAATGAGGAGATGGCGGAAGACGTGACATCGTTAGATTAACCAGATTAACCTAATACTGAAAGATGAACCTCACAGGAGCCTCCGAAATCGTCGAGATTGCGTGGTGCGAACGTGTATGGATGTTGATGATGCGAGATCGCGTTTTACGCTCCATCTCCACCGTCTGCCCCCCGGGAAAATGGTGTGCTGGTAAGTAAGTAAATAAGGGAGCATCCATAACCCCCGCGTTAAACGATAAAAAAAACTTGCCACGCAGTTTTTTCCTATTAATTCCAGAAGACATTTTGTGCTGTTTTCTCTTACCAAAACTATTTTAAAATAATTAATTATATGCAAAACGATCCGCGCGGATTCTACTTCTTCTTCATCAGTCTTCATTTCTCCACTGCTGGATATAGGCCTCTCCCATACCCTTCCATCCTTCCTTGTTGTTTGTCCCAGGGGAAAGCTCGACAGATATGGAGGGTAGGAGGGAAATAAAATACCTCTCGCAGATCAACAGGCAGTAGCGTCTGACCCACAATGGGCGGCTACAAACAGCGTCTGCTCCCTATGTTAAGGGCGGCTGATTTCAGAACTCACCAACCCGTCTGGCAAGCGTGGTGTTTTAATGCCAAACCCCTTCCAATTGAAAATTAACCCGAATTCGAACTAACTAACTAACTTCCCATCACGCCGTTTCCCCGTGGGGGTATGCAGAGAAGATAGAGCGCCATACTATTCTGTCCTGACATACAATTTTCGCTTCGTCTACATTCATACATCGTCGCGTGCAAACTCAACGGTTGTTCAGGCTTCTAACAGGACCATCTTCCAGTATCTGGTTAATCTGGTCATGCCACGTCTTCCGTGGTCGCCCTCTCTTTCTATTTTTATTCTATGTATTGTGCTACGATTAGCTTTACATTTATTCCTTCGCAGATTTATCGAAAATTTGTTTTGTACCGTTTTAATTGAGCTTAGTAAAAAAAAAAGAATTTCGCAGCACGACTCTGACCCCACCCTCACCTCACGTAGCCCAGTGTAGCATTCTACCTAACCCTCCCTCCCATTGGTCGGGCCACGTGGTTTACGGACGCTTTCTAAGTAAAAAATCTTATAATTGTATGTATTTAGACGTGGAAAAACCAACTTGTTGAATTGCCCCGAAAATTGTAATTTTCGAGCGCCACTGTCTCCGAGATACCGAGCATCCCGAGCGGGCCGGCCGAAGGGCGCCGCTCGCCCTCGGCGCTCGGCAGCGAGAATATTTTCGCTCATTCTGGGGAAATATTATTTTTCTTGTTGCCACTCTCAGATTTTTCCATTTGCACTTAACGTTGTGATTATATTTATCGTAAACGCGGAAGCTCTTTATTACCGCGAGGGCGGCCGGATATTAAGTGAAGCGAAACATGTCTAATATAATAGAACACATTTAATGTGAGAAAATTGACTCTTCTTTGTTGGATCTTTCAGTTTATTATGTACGGAAGAGAGTGAGCGATGTTGCCTGGTGTTGAGATAAGCCGATGGTTGGTATTTCGATGTAAAAGTGTGGTAAAGATGCTGCACATGATGATGGTCACCAATTTGGATGGGTGTGAAGAAGTCCGACGTCACGAATTCTTTCGGTGTATATATATATTAGGTCCTTACATATGAAATTGAGGTTTTGCCGTACTGGCAAATTTGATCTCAAATATCTTCTCTTTGGCTAGGAATTCCAAATCCAAATTTATACAGCTATTTACTCATGTATTTGTGTTTTGAAAATTATAATTCATTTGTTTTTTCCTCAATTGTTTTTTTCTTTGCGTCACTCAGTTTACAAAATGAAAAACTTGAAATATCGCGTTATTTACGAGTACGAGTTCCACCGTGGCACCAGTGCTGCAGAAACGGCTCGAAGGATTAATGATGTGTATGGCGACGGTGCCGCAAAAGAAAACACAGTGCGTTTTTGGTTCCAACGTTTTCGTTCTGGAAATTTCGACCTGCAGAACAAGCCCCGTGGACGGCCGGAGACCAAAGTTGATAATGAAGAATTGAAGGCTATTGTGGAAGCGGATCCATCGCAAACCACATCCGAGTTAGCTGCAGGCTGCGGTGTTAGTGATAAAACTGTTTTAATCCACTTGAAACAAATTGGTAAGGTGAAAAAGCTTGAAAGGTGGGTACCTCACGAATTGAGTGAAGCAAATCAACAAACGCGCGTTGACTGCTGCGTTGCATTACTCAACCGGCAAAATAATGAAGGGATTTTAAATCGAATCATTACCTGTGTTGAAAAGTGGATCCTGTACGATAATCGGAAGCGCTCATCGCAATGGCTGAACCCTGCCGAACCAGCCAAACCATGCCCCAAGCGAAAATTGACTCCAAAAAAGTTACTTGTGAGCGTTTGGTGGACTAGTGCTGGTGTCGTTCACTACAGCTTTCTTAAATCTGGCCAGACGATTACGGCAGATGTCTATTGTCAGCAACTGCAAACCATGATGGAAAAGCTAGCTGCTAAACAACCGAGGCTGGTTAATCGCTCTAGGCCACTGCTGCTTCATGATAACGCTAGACCACACACTGCACAACAGACGGCTACCAAAATAGAGGAGCTTCAATTGGAATGTCTAAGACATCCACCGTACTCTCCGGACCTTGCCCCAACAGATTACCATTTTTTCGAAATTTGGATAACTTCTTGCAAAGGAAAAAATTCAACTCCGATGGGGCAGTCCAAACCGCCTTCAAAGATTTTATTGATTCCCGTCCGAATGGATTTTTTAGTAAAGGGATCGATGAAATACCTATGAGATGGCAAAAGTGCATAGATAGCAATGGTACATACTTTGATTAAATAAATATATTATAATAAAAAAAAATCGGCTTTATGTTCCTCCCATACTAAACGTCAATTTCATATGTAAGGACCTAATATATATATTTGTCGCGATGTATCTAAGAATATTGAGGGGACTACCACCCTTACCTAGAGCTATCATAGTAGACCTTTTTTGAAATGAAGAAAGAAAATATTTGTCATCTCTAAGTAACACGTATTTAACATTAACTAGAACAATCCGTGCTCAATTCTCGCTCTTGGTATTTATCGCATTTATTTTCAATGCCAATTAGGTAGGTACCTGGCTCGATAATTCGCTCTATTTATCGCTTCGCGATTCACGACTGGCCATGCTGGGCGTCGTTTCGCGCATACCTGGCGGCCGATTTCGCACTGAACGAACTGTCGAACATGACAACTCTGCACGGCGCCCAAGTTCCGTATTTATACCCAAAAATGCTGGTACTTTTATACTTTTAAGATTATTCTAGTGTTTAGGTGAAGGTTCTCATAGCTTTTCGGTTGTACCAGGCGTTTTAGACATTTTCCGATGGTTGTAGATCATCCTAGATTTTTATAGGCCGTTCTCGATCCTTGGATAGTGTTATTATATGTTACAATGTTCTATAGCTATGTTTCCTATAAATTCATAGGCTATGTTACCTATAAAATCTCGAATTCAGTACATTATAAATAAGAAAATGCCTTTGATTTTATACCCAACATATGTACTAATTCCTTTTTGATGAAACACTCACTAAATCTAATCTTCTCTTCCTCCAACTCCACTCTGACTCCTACCTCCTCACCTTTTCCCTCCCATCCCTATCCCTGTGTTACCTACTATCGACCATCATTAACTGTTTATAATTTCTTAATGTATTACCATTATTTTACTTGAATATTGTTTGTTGATTATTGTCATATATTCTCTTAGTTTTCAAATATTCTCTTATCCAACATAGTACTTAATTTACTACACGTTAAACATTTGTGAATATTTGTAATTGGTTTATGCAGTGTACACTGTGCTCCAATATTTCAATGATTGAAACTGTTAAGATTCATTAACTAAATTAATTAATTGTAAAATTGATGTTATGAGGGCGTTAATAAATAAAATTAAAATAAATATCCACATAATAAACAAAATACCTACGTAAGTAAATACTGGAAAAATGCATTCATATTTTATATTTTACTGCTTATAACTGATATTGTTTTATGTAGGTATATACTTCTTGAATTTTATGTAATATTTTTAAAATATTTAATATATAACACGTCCTAGGAATTTATAATTTTATATCTTATGTGTACTGCTTATATCTGATACTGTGTTATTTACTTCTTTCTATATTATAACACTAGCTGTGCCCGCGCGGCTTCGCGCGCGTAGATTTTTAGTACACTATTTGGATCGTCATAGAACTTTCGCGAACCATCTAAAACATTCTCCTTCCAGAACTTTTAAGAAATTTATCGAATGTACAGGAACGTTCTAGACACACCGACACATTCCGCCACTCAGCCTAGAATCTTATAGAATTTTCGGGAATTTTCTAGAACTTTCTAGAGCAGGTTTTTCCGGAACCTTCTAGACTCACCGACACAGTCGGCGGGCCTATTTTGAAACAATCTCAAGCATTTGCGGCCTTCCTGTAACAAAACAATGCCCTAGAAAGGACCTTTTTCGTCACCCACCGTAGCCACCCCCACCAAACTCGCATATTTTAGATGTGACACCAAGGGCTATCCACCACCATAACCACCAATGGGTGGTTGTGGCTGGTTGTGGAGAAAACTTGGCGGAGAGTGAAACACGGATTTCTATATATATATATATATGTATACACATACAACATTAACAAAGTTAATGGTGCACTAAATGCAATTATGTCCAATAAGAATCTGTCAAAAAAAGCAAGACTAGCGGTACATAATGGCGTTCTAGTGCCAACCCTTATGTATGGAAGTGAAGCCTGGAATTGGCAAAAGAGGAATGCGGTTGAAATGCGGTCACTAAGACGCTTGTGTGAAAAATCTTTGGTCGATAGAGTGAGGAATGAACAAATTAGACGTGAATGCAATGCTGGCTATAGTGTGGTAGATAGAATAAAGAAAGGAGTGCTGAGATGGTTTGGTCATGTGGAACGTATGAACGAGGAAAGGATGGTTAAGAAAATATATGAGGCGAATGTTGAAGGCAACAGGAATAGAGGGCGTCCGCGAAAGACCTGGCACGATCAGGTACTACAAGTATTTGAGGATGGCCCTGTTAAAAGCCGCAACAATCTTAGAACGTGTATGAGAAGATGTATGAATGTGGCCGAAGCAAAAGTGGTGTGCCAGGATAGAAGAGTGTGGCGTTCAATCCTCTCTGCCTACCCCTGCAGGGAAACGG
>JADDOH010012695.1:0-52197 GCA_016648135.1 Agrypnia vestita
TAAAAGCTGATTGTCAAATTCCTGCATAGTGTAAGTGGCAAACATGCGTACAAAATAGAATTGGTAACAATTAATGATATAGAGTAATGTTGGTGTTGCAGTTGTTATGTCTAAGAGAATTGTCATTAATAATTTATTTTTTTGTAATTGTAATAAAGAGTTTTGTAGTAGTGCCTCAGATTATTTTAAATAAGATGTATGCTATGTTGGAGTGACTATGAACATAATTAGTTAACAGAATATTATTGGTAACGCATTTTCCATAACTCAAATATTAAAAGGTGTGTATTTCCTCGAGAAAATTTTCAGTTTATCGTTTTAAACGATTTTTTTTTTTTTTTTACATCTCAGACCCACAAAACATCACATTGATATTTGTCTGTAGGTGCATCAATACATATATATATATATATATAAATAAATTGTAATTACCAGAAATACATTCATATTAATTAATTACAATAGATCTTATAAACTCAAATACAAATCAACAATACAAGAAAAAATACAAATATAACCAAAATCAAAGTAAGTCTCTTTTATTTAATAACATATTCATTAATTCTGTATTTTGCCCTTTTTTATTAATATCCATTTTGACACGACGTGGGATTTTATTTAATATTTTTGGTATGACATATTTTAATGTTCTTTGTCCATATTTATTTATGACCTTCGGTATTCGTAGTCGTTCTTTAACCGTAAATCGGGTACTATGTTTATGAATCAATCTATGCTTATATGTCCCATCTTCATGATATCGTGTAATTAGTTTGTACCACAAGAAAGCATTAATTTGCATAGAGCCTTGTTTCTTGAAGAGTTCCTGTATATCTTTAGTAGCACTTTCTTTATTTATTAATTTTATATTTTTCATCTTATTTATTTTATTATTCGAGAATCTACGTTTAAAAAAATATTTATTTCTATAATTAAAGCAAACAAATAATATTGTATTTCTGTCGCACCTGCAAAAATGATTGTCAACGTTAAAAATCTCTTACAAATGACCAGTTACATTTGCTTCGGTAAATTTGTATTTCTGATGACAGAAAAACACATCCCTTACCTTTGATACCCACCCCCACTATTCTAAAAATAAAATTACCTAATCGTTTGAAAGGTTTTCTAATAAAGCACCACGAATCAGTTATTTAATGTTTTTTCTTGACATAAAAATAATATGAATGTATTTTTATCTCAATAATGTGTACATTAAATATCCGATTCATAGAATAAAAATGTTTGGCGATGTTATCATATTCCAAATGTTTTATTATATTTTATTATGTTCCAAGCGATATTTTCTGTATATTTTTTCAAAGTGTTGATTTTTTAAAACATAAAATACCAAAAATTGAGGCTTGTACTCATGTACGCGCGGTAGAAGTTATTTTTGATAATATTAAAAAATGTGTAATATTGTAACGAGGCCAAAAAAAATTACGCACTCCTGTTAATATTTGTTTTTGAAGTGGTACAAATGTAATTATTGGTTTGTGATAGCTAAAATAAGAGATAAATGTCTTCGAATCGACATGTCACGATGCGATAAATCAAAAAACGTGTGCATTTTCAAAAAATACTATTTGCGTATTCACTTTCATGTTTTATCAATTTACGGTTCCGTATGCGAAATTTTCGAAACCATACAACTTTGACAGCCGCATTGAATGTCGAATGAATGAATGTGTTCATTGTTTTATAAACGATTATATCTGACAATTTCTTCGTTTTTGCAAAAACATCGACAGCAACATATACCCCCAGAATCGTAATCCAATAAACAGTTTAAATTCTCAATTCAATAACCAACCATTCGCCAGTTTTTGAATTTAGCATCTTTACGATTGGTACTCGATTCAAGATGGTCGACAGTACATTAATAATATTACTGGAACACTTATTTCAAGTGAATAAATTTTTGACAGTTTGACGGATGCGCGCGCATTTCGTGGTCTCGCATTCCCGCTACAATAAACAGAGCGTGCGTAACTTCCGTTACAATAAAAAAATTACCCTCAATTCGGCAAAAGAAGATAACTTCAAAAATAAACTCCATTTTGTGACAACTGAAGTGAGGTGCCATAAAGAGAATTAGGGGTAACTTATTGGGGATGTGAGGGTGAAGGTATCAGCGGCAAACTTTGGAATTATTTCTTTCACCCCCTTTCTTCTACTTTGGGGTGAGAAACAGATAGACACAAAACTTGCGTCGTCAAAACTAATAGCGAAACCTTGCGGAAATAAACTACTTATTTTTATTTCGTGAATTTAGCGAATTTCTGTTATTACAGTTTCAATTTCGACAATGTAACTTTCACACTAAAGCATTAACAGAAAGAAATACTCATTATAAATACCATTATCTAGATATCAATGTTATGTGGTATATCATCAACAGAAACGATACGACAAATACCTAACCGTATATCTTTTGACGTGTATGGTGGGGTGGGTAACCCTTGTATTATTTTTTTCTGATTTCTATCTGACACAGCAAAAAGGGTTGCCAAATATTATGATTAGAATGAGATATATTTTCCTAACTACGGATCAAAAATTTGCGTTATCTCTTTTTCACAAACTTTAAGGTTTTGAAACACGAAAATATTCAACGGTTATTTTTGGTTTTCGACAAAACAAAAAGTCAACAGTTTTGTTGTCGTTAGGAGAAAATGTGCGTTTATCTGTTTTTACAAACTTTAAAATTATGACCAAATGAGTCGTATATAATCCAAAACAGCAATCTGACTTCCTAATGATTCGCACTTATTAAGAAAAATCGTTTTATTCTATATTTAAAATCACTAAATGCGTCGTTAATTCTAATCATTTACGACCAATCTAATTGAACCTTTAAGATTTGTTCTTTAAATTTAAATTAAAAAATAATTACCTGTATAAAATTTCAGATCGCTCTTTATGTTACTGATTTTCAAAGATTGCTGCTTATGATTTGAAACGAATGACAGATAGCTGGTTTAGTTTCTAGCTAAGCTAATATGTATGTAGTAAGTAGGGTTTTCATTAATTAGAATATCAAGTATTTTTGTTTTTTATTGATCAAGATTGAAAATTACAAAAATATTCGTTAAAAATTACGACCAAGTTTAACTCCTGTGTGTCGATGATGTAACGTAGGTCTACCTATGATACAAAATATGAAATATCTACCTTATTTACGAAAACTAAAACGTCACATTTTTTGTAATCATCGAATAGACATTTTCACACCAAAATTACTAAATTAAACTGTTAGGAATGTACAGATTTTTCAATTAAAAAATATTTATTCATTACTCTCGTATTTTCGGCCAGTGTGCAAGAGAGAGCAGAATATTGTACATCGCAGTTAAATCGAGCAAGAAAGAGCACGACAATACCATACATTTCATGTAAGACAGAGATGGCGGTTGCTTGGGTTTCGGCGAAGACAAAAACAATATAGAAAGAGTACAGTAGAGTCGGGTAACACATGTTAGACAAAAACGGAATGCAGGCGACTGAAGCGAGCTGGCGACCGCTTCGTTGTATTCAGTTGCTAATGAAACGTCGGCGGGAGCGCACGCAAATTCGATTTGCCATAATTTTATAATAATTTACTAAAATAATGCAAATATGTATGTTTACCTTACATAATGATATAAAGGAACCTCTTAGAAGTCTTATCTGTATCGTATATATGTATATTTTATCACATATTAAAAACTATGCCGATTTTTAATCAGGTAACGCTGTGTTACTCCACCGTCCCCAAAGTTTTTTTTAGCACAGTCTTTTAAGAGTTTATAATAAAAAATCTTAGGTGGAATTTAATTAAACCATGAAAACACAAAAGGTATTTATTTTAAACCCGGCACTGGCATGTTGAGCGCCTCGTCAAATGAAAATGATTAATCTTACTTATATTAAATCTGGGGATCTAATTAAGATAGCTTTTGTGTATGGAGGTATCTAATCAATTGCAAATTGAACAACCACTGCGCTTAACCCTATATTGCTTGCGTTATTCCAATGGTCGCGATGGGAACAATGAACCCAAATGTGAAATCGTTTTTTTTATTGAATTTTCGAAATACGTAGTTTTTCACAATAGTTTTTGTTTCGTGCTAATGAATGGTCAGTCACTTTTCTTGTACTTGTATTTTTAAAGTTACATGTGGTGCAATGGTGCATTTCAAAAATAAAATGTTTTTAGCGGATTGGGTTGCGAGATGAGAATGAACGAGATGTTTGTTCTAAGATGATCTCGTTTGGCCCGTGACGTGGGTGCATTCTAATATATGATGTTGTGTACGCGTCTACTACATGTGTGTGAAACAAGCAAGTGTGCAGGATAGTATGGCATACGCGATGTTGAATTAATACTCATGATTTACAAAGTCAGTTTATTGATGCAAAGGTTACAATTAAGTTTATCTCGGAGTACGATACAAAGTGCTTGCGTTGGCTACGGCAGTCGGCAGAAGAGTGAGTTACCTATCGGCGATCAAATTGCAGTGTTCGCGATTCTGATTGGCTGATTCCGATCGATGCAAGCAGTTACATTTCACCGCGGGCCTCGAACTTCCACATATACTTTTGAACATTTGACTTCGCGTATCTTTCCATTTATAATTTATCTCTGCTTTTATATTTCTGGGAATAATTTATACATGGTGTGCCTAAATCAATTAATTTTGCGAAGTATTCTTTGGTGGAGATGTGTAGGGGACAGACATTCATATAGTTGCGCGGTTTTTTTCCACAAATAGCTCAGTTGCTGGCAGTCAGCCTCTGAGTGAGGTAGCCATCGGTAGTCAATTGTCTGATATGACTTGAATAGTGATATTCTATTAAATTTTGCCAAAATCTTGGCGATAAGCAAGTGGAAGAATTCACATAATTAATAAAAAAAATGTATCTTGATACAAAGTATTATAAGATAGAAATAAATATATTTAAGGTTTGAAATAGCGCCGTATAGGGTAATGCAGAAAACATAATGTATTTCAATATTTTAAATATATTGTAACGAGATGCTTAAAATAATTACGCGCTACTGTCGCTTGTCACAACACTATAAAAAATCGAGAATGGCCTAGGGTGATCTTCAATCTTCGGGAGGCGTCCGAACACAAAACATTCGAGAAACATCTAGAAAAACCTAGAAGCTAAGAGAATCTTCTCCTAAACACTAGAATAATCCAGAAAGTACGAGAGTACCAGCATTTTCAGATATAAATAAGACCAGCGCGGGAGTTATTGTTGTCGCGTTGACAGTTCGTTACCGGACGAAATCACTGCTAAATGCTTTATAGGTAAAGACCAGGTGTACCTCGTCATAAAATTGTGAAACGGCAGATATCGAAGCGAATAATCGAGCAAAGTTCTTACCTGAAGAGGCGAAATAAACTGGAGCGATTACTGCGAACGGAAACTGGATGGACGTTAATAAAATGAACTTAAATAAAATGTTCCAGCAATAATGAAGTATTTATTTACGAGTGTAATTTAAAAAATAGCGTTATGTTTAATAGTGTTAAGTGACTTTGTACATTGAATAGTTAATAAATCAGTTATTTATAAATGACTAATTAATTTCCAGCGTTTTCATTGATTTTTCCCGCAGCCACGATAGATGACAATATTTTTAAAACATTTCTCAAGCCATAAATATATTTCAGGCGCGGTCGTCTCCAGGTTAACAAATAAAATAGATTGATTAGGTATTATGTACATTATAATTGATTGTGAACCAGGGATACATATATTGGGAACACATCAAATCATGTATGCATTATGCTGATTAAGTTCTGCATGCGTATAGATTCCATGCAATTAACTTGAACATCGATTTGACTGAACCACTAGTGGTGGTACAATGATTCACTTAAATAGATATTTGATTAAATTAATTGAGCTGAAATTGACCACTCCAATTAAAACTTGAATGAAATTAATATTTTTTCCGCAGACCGCTAATATAAACAGGCATGAACTAAGGGAAATTTGCTGGTTCGCCTTTTGGTTCCACTCCATATGACTTGTTTAAAAAATTTCAACGAGCTTCTTAATTTCGAAACAATTATGAGAAAGTCAAACTTATAAGTACTCTTAAAAATATAATTTCTTAGGGAATAAATCACACTTTGAATAAAGTGATATTTATATTTGAAACATTTGGAACGAAATTCAAAAAAAAATTTCAAAAAACCCCAATAAAAATAGAAATAGCTCATTATTAAAAACGATATCTGTATGGATTATGGGATTATTAATGACAAAGTTTTCGGTTATATATATGGCGATAGTAAAAATACAACACAAAAACGAAACAATATGTGCAAGTTAAACATTAAACATATATACAACTTCCAAAAATTTTATAGATGTGGTAGTAAATCATGGGTGAAATTGGTGAACTTTACATTGTGTAAAGTGTTCACGTAAGCCAGTAGTACGATGGGTCGAAAGCCCTATGAACATCCAACAAAAACTTCTATATCTAAAGAAGGGGTTTAGTTCAACTGTATACTTTATGGTTTTTTTTCACATTTTCAAAATTCAAATAATGTTAAAATGTATTATTTTTAAGCCTTGAAATTTTTCTTCTTTTTCCGTAGTCAACGCAGAATCTGTTCTTGCCGCTGCATACCGAAATGAATTCATAGCGACGTGACTTCTCGATCTTTCCAGCATATAAACATATTTCATTTCAAACATAGTTGCATCCTTCCAAATCATTTTTAAACATTCCAAAACGTCCAGACTGTTAAAAAAATTCCTGGTTATTTGCAGTTCTCATTGTTTTAGCATCGTAATATAGGTTTTAGGAACTAAATGTCCTTGCTTATTTACTTACTTATTTTATGTATTTATTTATTTATTTTGAATTACGTTATCAGAAGGAATACGTCTTGAATCAGAAGAAATTAGGCACTATTGAAATCTCTCAAACGATTCTCACAAATCTGGAATTGACTGGGTTATTTCAAAAACTCTAGAAACATCGAGAAAGCGACGTTACCTTAAAAAAGGGATCGACCGGCTACTGCGCATCAGTTGTGTCAGCGTTGACAGCGGACTTACGCCATTGAAACCTTCACATAAGCGAACCATGCTGCGATGTGGCCATCATGTGTACTCAAGGGATAGTAAATCAAGGAAGTACCTACCGGTGGGCGTGAATTTTTTTAGTAAGCAATTTAAGTAACGTGCATCGGTAAATGAGAAAAAAGTTATGCAGGAGGGACAAAAATGCAGCGAAGATTATTATGGAGATTGGATAATTAATCTATAAAATATTCTAGATACATTAAGAGTGAATTTAGAAACAATGTTCCGATTTATTTTATGTGTCAGTGACTTTGCGTATTGAATAAAAGTTTAAATAGTTTTCATTTGCTTCCCACAGATACGATGTCGTGACAATATTATTGCTAAGGTGGGCTTATTGCTAGTTGGAAATGTCTTTCAACCAACCACATAATTTAGTTGAACAAATGAAATATATTTCCGGTATACAGTGTTACATTAACAAAACTGGCCCCACGAAAACGGGACGAGTAGGAGATGGATGGGAGACAAAGAAGAATGAAGAAGTAAAATTGTTCAAATGTGCTTTTGAAGATTGTTATGGTCTGTGATAATGTGGTGTAAAAAATATTATATATAGATAAAGTACCTACTGACATATGAGAAGCTAGTATGAGATTTAGTACGAATTACAGAGAAGATCTCCAGTATCCATTTAGTTAATTTTATTGAGTATACTTTACGTAATTTGATTTGTCTCCCACTGCTTCGATCCCACAATAATATTATAAAAAGATGGTAAAAGGGTATGTCTTGCTATTTTGATCGGTGCGAAGTACGCGCGGGACAACGGGACGCTTGGTGTGGCCAGTCATGGAATTTCAAAACGACAAATAAGAAGTGAAATTATTTGAGCAAAGTTTCTAAGTAACGAAATAAATAAATGCGATTACTACGGGCAATAATTTAATGGAATATTCTAGCAAGTGATAAATAAAGTGTTACCAGTGATAACAAAGAGTTCATTAACGAATGAAAAATGACGAAATAGTTATATTTCAAGAAGAGTATAGGTTTCAGTTTCAGTGCCGATAAATCGAAGTTTATTAGCTAGATAAAATCTTTTTTTTGTATTCCATTAAAATGTATAATTTTATGGTTGCGTTATCAAAAGAATAAGAAGAAAGTAAAGTAAACTAGTAAAGATGTAAGAAATAAAGTAAATAAGAATAAAAAGATAAGTAAATTAAAGTAAAAAGTATATGCATATATGAACAAAAAATAGTGTAAATAAGCAAGTAAATTAATTCCAAGGTTGATAATACAAGAACAAAAGTATAGAGTAAATGTCAAAAGTATAGAGTAAGTACAGAGTAAGTGTCATTAATGAGTGATCATCGATCGTCGGTCATGGGATCATCGGTTATCATCAAATCATCTGAGGCTTCTTCCAGGTGTCTATTACCAATTTTAGAGACAATGATGTTTCTTCTTTCTTCATTATGCAGACATCGTTTCTCCACAATCTGTACTGCAACAGTATTGTTCATTTGAGCATCTCTTCCAGCTAGTTTCTCCCAATATCGAATAGCCATTCAGTGAGCAATGCACGGAATTTTAGATGTTTTGTAATTGTGATATCTTTTGGTCATTTGTTATACATCCGTGGTCCTAAGAAAATTGCATGCCTTTGAGCAGAAGAAGTTTTTAAATGATTTCATTGAATTTCATTTCATCAATGAAATTAAAGTAATTTTGTAAATGATTTCCTTATATTTAGAACCTTCAGTTTTTGGAAAAGAGGCTCAGACTCATGATAGAAGGACTTTTTGAAAATAACTCGTAATATAGCTGTTTGTACCTTTATCAGTGGGTCTAATATTGTGATAGCTGCTCCACCCCAGCTCATTATCCATAAATTATGTTGCTCTGGCAGAGTGAAAAATATATGTTCCTTAATTGTTTCAGTTTCAGAACATCCCTTAGTACTTTGAAACAATATTTGTCTTCGAAGTGTAACTGTTAGCTTGTCTATGTGGGCTTCTCATCTAAGCTTATCATCAATGGTAACACATAAATACCTGATCGTTTCTGAATAACCTAAGGACTCAAATTTGCCGTCACACTTATTACTTATATCACATGTGTGAATGGGTATGTTGGAGCAATATGTAAGGTATTCATTTAATTCGTTTTAAGTGACATTGTACACATCAAAATAAAATAATTTATAGTGTGACAATATAATAATTTCTTAGACAGAATATGATAATTTCTTAGACAGAATATAATAATTTATTCATTCGCTAGATACGTTCGACGTCAATCTTCGATGAACCAACGCAATTTGTTTGACGTACGCATAACCGTAAAACGTAAAGTTGTGACGCGTCTACCCCTGGCGGGAGCGGCGCGAAGTTTTGTTTGAATTAAATGGGCACTTATTTTGGCGCAAACTTAAATCAAATTTGCGATATCGAATGGCGTGCCGGCAATTTCTAAGTATTCCCAAAGTTTTTCCTATCCCTTGTCTGGAATCCCCTAATGATAGTTATTTGTTGGTTCGGCAAATGATACACTCAATCATTTTAGCGGATGAAGCGGAAAATCGCGGAAACTTCTTGACGGTGTTATTTTACGCTGTTTGGCTTCGCGTCCGATAACTTTTTGTTCTCGTTTGTAACCGGTTTTTAAATCTGGTTTTTAAACAGTTTTTTTTTAAATCACGATCGGAGACCTTCAAAAGTTTAATACTTTTTTAATATATCTGACTCTCAATCACATGTCTCAGATGAATCCTTTAATTTTTTGGACACCTTCCCATCAATCTTAAGACATACAGAAAAATGAATTCAACGAAAAAATATTTTAGCTGCTGTCGTAATTCGGACCAACGAACCCCTACTGGCGCGTTATCCAATTTCGCCACAGCAGCCTAGTACATTGACGTCGATTTTTCAACCGTATATGTAGTCACTTTTATCAATTAATTAACACACATATTATTCTATTTGGAGATCATTTGGTTCACATTCCGGTAGCAGTTTAAGCACTTTTTCGTCGATTTCATTTTTTTGTATGTCTTCTCTAATTGATTTATAAATTTCTTTAAAATTCACTATTCTTTGATCTTAAGCTGAAACTTCACAATAAAAATGAGTTTTCTTTAATATATTAATATTGATTACTTCTACTGAACTCACTCCGTGAAACTATTCGAATATTCTAGAGGAAATATAGCGAAATATTGAAATCTTCTGAGATATCTTCTTACCGAAAGAACTGAACTTTTGAAAAACAAAATAAAATACATCGCATGTTGGTATCGAGAATGGAAATAATCTACTTACATTTGTATGATGACATCTTACAAAATATTAGTCATGTTGGTATTTAACCACGGAGATTTTCAGTCTACTGGTTTCGAGACGCACCCGTCTCTTCGTCAGGACTACCACTATACTACCATGTAAATACCATTACACAACACCACAACAATAGTATTATATACACATTAACACCTTCCCAAAATATTTCTCACGTGCGGGTTAATCTAACCGAAAAATAACATGCACTAAGTTTCCTACCAAAAATAGATCAAGAATTTGAGTAGTGGGGAGAGGTAAGATGAGGTGGTGTCTAAAGTGGGTGTTGATAAGTATTGTATATTGTCTTGGCAAGTCTTGTCTGCGTTAATGCGTAATTTCTTCTGTCTCTATTATCCATATTAGCTTTTGATTGGTGGGTCGTGATTTAATGATATATGATTTTTTTAGTTTTTCTATGGGTTATGTCGCGCTTGCATTTTGCTTTAAAAATGAAATTTCACTTTCAATACGCCTAAAGAAGCCCCACCATACCAATTATATCACGATAACTCAAATGTTGCCATATTAGAATATGTAAATATTACATCTCTCCTTTCCGCGGTCCAACGCCCAAAACTGCTGGCTTGCTTAATAAACAGTCTGCACCTACAATGCGCTGTGCATGACGCAACACTTGGGATTGCTGAAGTGCCTCGGTATACCTCCTGAAGGCTCTGTAAGGGGAGTTCCACGAGGAGCACCCTTACAGTAAAAAATATTATTTTTAACGCAAACAATTTTGTTTTTCACAATTTTTTTGAGTATGTTAAAAATTTTCAAAAATAGAACTACTGGTGTTTTGTCCGCAGACGATTTCTTATATTTTACAGTATATATCTTACAGAAATGAAGCCATTTATATGGGAAAGTAGATATGGAAATATTTTAGGGTGTGTATTGAGCTTATGCTATCATATCCCTTTCGACCATCAATTTTTTTTATATATTTATTTTCCATATAATTTTTTTTGAACATCACTAGCCCCATAAAGAGATGTTTGTCTGCAAGATTCATTTTTACAATTTACATTACAATATTATTACATTTTACATTTACATTTTCACAATTAATATTACAATAATATTACATTTCATTTTTGAGCATCACAGATAATAACATGATTAATTCATATATTTGTTCATAGATAGGCCAAGTCGTTTGACCTCAACCATCTTCTGAATTCCACCACCGATTCTGGAGTCGACAAGCTTGTTAGAAAGGCACCTTATAGTTCGTTCAACAGCATGCGCCCCAAATATTCTAGTGTTCTCATTCCATATTTATTTGTTACTCTCGGAAAAATCAAAGCCTGATTTTTAACAGTCTTGTGTTTCTGCCATGAGCAACCACGCTTTTGTATATTTCACTTTTATGATTTTCTGTAATCACTAGAAATAGTATTGACCCGTGAACTGGCAGAATAATGACGGATGTATATACTAATTTAATATTTTTTCTTTGTTCATGACATGATTGATGTGGAAGTCAGCCATGGGCGGAATCGATGAATGTTACATTGTGTATTGTTCACTTAAGCCAGCCATGCGATAGATCATTAGCCTTTAAACAACTAAAAAGACTTCCATACCAACACTCCCAAATAAATAATTTCGTCTCTTTATGAAATCTATAATATATCTTGGTTTATTTTATTTTTATTACTAATTTTTAATTAGATACCAACGTGAAAATATTTTTATACTACTGTCTGTTTCACTGCACACATAACATGGTGCCTCTGTATCCTCAAAAACTCTGTATCCTGGACAATTTGAATGGTAGAGCCAGCCTTTACTCTATCTACAGAAAGAAACATTCAGTTTAGTGATCGATTATTTGCTGTGGCCCAAAGGCGTCGATTTTTCTTCTCTTCATCAAACGTAAAGTGCTCCAAATATTTAGACTACCTATTTCCAGAACCATTGCCACAGACCTTCCTCCAGGATGTCTTTGGTCTTCCAGGACCTCTTATGCTCACAATTTTGCTGTTCCCGACATTAAACGCTGGGACTCTTCGAATTAGAATCACTGGGTTATAGAAGAATAAAATGGAACGGGCATGAAGAAGGGTGATTCGAAACGATTTTGGACTTTAATTTTAGGTATGAAGGTGAAAAAAGAATAAAGAGACACATATCATAACCGAACTCACCACCAAGAGAGTGTTCCATCTCCACTTGATTCATTGCGAACGGTTACTTCGATAAATGGTATATATCTATTGATACATATGCTTAGTGGCACGTGAGCATGATCAGTATTGACCTTCTTTAGACCTTGCTTATTAGTGGCATATGTGTACGCACATTGCTAGTAATGAGCATGCCACTGTCATTCACCATGAGAAGGGATATCTTTGGAGCATGTGTGAACAGGCTTGCTTATAATGAGCATGCTTATGTCATTCGCGGGCTTCGCGGCTAGTATTATCAATGCGATCTTCTCAGTCCGCGACAGATGAAACAAATATGGCGCGTTGGGGAGATGATAAAACATTACTTTTCGTATCTTATTATAGGAATCACGAATGTCTGTGGAATACTCGGTCATCGTTGTGTAAAAATAATATAGCGAGAAATAATGTTTATGAAACTTTATTAAAAGGCATGAATGATTCAAATCTTACAATAAAAATGATAAAAAACTAAAACCATAAATATGCGGATGTAAACTCGGGAACTATTTTGATTTATTGGTTCACTTGAATTTTCTATTTCAGTTTGCAAAGTTTCCATTTTGAACAAGAGCGTCTCTATTCTATGACAAGAGCATGCCACTAATAAGTATGTGTATCTGTACCTTATGACGCAATAAATACGAGACTCGACTCGGCGACACATAGATTTCGACTCAGCGATCCGACAAGTCGATTACAACCATTGGAACGTAAGAAGAAGAAGAGGAAAGAGAAATGCCAAATTCGTGTTATCGGATGGCGCCTAAAAATATGCAAATACCGAACAATTTCATTGGCCCCGAAATATGTTGATAATTCAATAAATATTGGTTAAAGAAAGGAGCTTTCTATTTATTTATAATAAATAAATAATTGTCCAATAGCAGTCAAGTTTATCATAATGAGATAACAGCTATTCACTCCACACCAAAGTGACGGAAGGCTAAGACTAGTACGCACTCTCTACGTAGAAACATTTGACAATACGTATACTCCGAGTTTATTCTATGTAAAAAAAAATAATGTATATAAATTTTGTATCAAAATATCTTCGTTTTGTACTGAATGGTTAGATATTTTACAATATTATTTAAAAACTCTAGCAAAATTCTTGCAATGTATGATTCGGAACCTCCCGCGAGAACTCTAAGGGTTGCATCAGCGAGAGTAGCCCCTTAAACACGAAACAACCACGTGCAGTGCCTCCTCCACTGCCTTGCCAGATACACTCCCTGCACTGCAAACCCCGTGTACGTATACTGTGCCTGAGGGATGTGTGTATGCACTTGTAAAGTAACACATCTCGCGTTCGTTTCAAGCACTGGAAACAATGTTTCTGTACAGGGATGATTGATAAAGAAACCTTGTATGAAGGGAAAAAAGGTTCTACATAAGAAAACAGCTTTAAATTGTAATAAACATATCTACGGAGTTAACAATATTTTGAATATAAAATTTATTTATTTCCCTTAAAAAATACTCATTAACAATACATTCATCTGAAAAGCCCGGTAGTAACGGTCTGTTTCGCCACTTCCAAATGAAGTACCATTCTATGATGCTGCGTGTGCAATTCTAGTTACAGTTTAAATAAAATATTCCAAAGACAAGTGGAATATTTGGTTAAGTTCAGTTAAGTTTCTGAATAGACGATAGTTTAAATTATTTATAGAATTTTATCTCGTTTCAGATCGCAGGGAATTCGTGACAATATTGTCACGAGATTATAAAATAATAGGAACTACAAGTATAGCGGGCTCACGTCGCAAAAATTTAAACTAGCGGAAGTCGCAGACAAAGCGACAACGACGAGGGAACCAAGGGGCAATTGAGAAGTTTTCTAATGCAAAACTGAGCGATTCAAGCAACGTGCATCACTGTATCAGAGACAAGTTATTATTATACAGAGAATTAATAACCAGTGTGAAATTCTAAATTTAGCGTGGATTCGAGGACGGTGCTCCGATTAAATTTGTGTCCAGTAAATTCATTTATTTAATATAATTTTAATTAATTTCCAGTGTATCATTTGCCTGCTATAGTCATGATCCCTCGACAATATCTCTTAGAAATCAACTAAGCTAGACATGTTTCTGTGTTAAATTAGCCATTTTTATGCCGATTAAATATCTTTTTTTTAAATAATTCTCACTCACATAAAATACCCCAAAAATCTTAAAATGAATTTTCGTGTTTAATTTTATCAAGATTTTTTCCAACTTCCGGGGAAATAGCGTGTTCCGTAAACATTTACACTTATATTAACTTTGAAATAATATTAGTAAATTTTAAATTAAAAGTTAAAATTAAAAAGTATTTATTTTAAAAAATATAGCGGATCTCCTAAATTATCCTTCGTTTTTAAACCCAATTCTTGAGGGAAACTTTAAACATTTTAAGAACCAAGTTAATTAGTTTACAACTCAAATTAACCCCTCTTTTAACTAAGTTAAGAATGCCTTTCTTTGGTGAAAATATTTTGTCAGGAAATTTTCATTTGGGCTCGATTAATTACATTGTTTTTGCAAACAATAGTTTCTTCTTGGTTTTGTGCTCACCCTGTAGACATAGGTACCTAACAATAATTATTTAAATGTTTTACATCAATATTATCATCTTCCACATTGCATCACAAAGGCTTAATATGTCAATATCGATCAGCAAAATTAAAAGTTTGGCAATATTAAAACGGCCAACAAGATGTAAGCTGAGTATTGATAATCAGTCTATGGAACAAGCATGAGCTTCAGATATTTAGGTGTAGAAATCTGTAGCCATAGCGATCTGTTTACTGAAGTTCGAGAGCAAGTTAATAGAGCATCTACCTTATTAGGGTCTCAAGACTTTGGTATGGAAAAACAAAAATATGTATATCATAAGTAAGGTCAAAATATACAAGACATGCGACCTATTATGACATACGCTGTAGAGACGCGGGCTAACACTGCTCGCACCAAAGGACTTCTCAGAATAACTGAAATGAACGTGTTGAGATACATCACTGGAAAAACTCTGCGTGACCGTGTCCGAAATGAAGGCATAGCACGATGGAGTAGATCCAGAGGTAGATTCTGGAGGGATCACGTAGCCAGAATGGACAGTGACAGACTCGCTCATACAGCAGCGAATGAAATCTCCTCTGGACGATGCCCACCGGGAAAACCACCGAAAAGGTGGAGGGATAGCTAGAATTCGTCATCCCAGGAGGCGTAGTTTTCTGTAGTACAGATCAACAGATCCACTAAAAGAAGAAAAAGAAGAAAAATATTATCAATTACTATATTAAAGTTTCTATCATTATTATTTTCTTAAATTAATATGACCAATCATTATAAAAATACGATTGTGCTTGTTATCATATAATTAGTTAAACATAATTTAGAGATTTCTGATAAATAGTACTGTTAAAACATTGACAATTAGTGAAATAATTATATTTAGCATTTTAATGTTAAAAAAAATAACAGTGATGTTCAAAATAGATTAAACTAAATTAGATTATTACTCCAGTACTTGAGTAGAATAATCGTATTTTATACTACTCGCGTATTGAGAGTAAAATAGCCTTTCATGGATAGGTAAAGTAGAGTTACAACATAGTTTTAATTTAATCATTTTGAAGATTATCGGAATCTTTCTGCAGAGGTATTTCAGAGAGAAAACATTCCCTCAATAATTTACTCGTAGATGGCGAACCTACCAAATACCGACAGCAATATAATCAAATTCTCTAGAAAATTCTATAATATTACGCACGAACAAGTCTCTTCTAATCTCTGGAAAGATCCACAAGTCTCTCGAAACTTTTCGAAGAAATTTACCTATAAATTCAACAGCGTCACACAATGCAGTGCCAGTCATTCGTGATGATAACGTGTGCAACATCCCAGCGATAAAACCGTTGTGATCATTGCTTTGTGACGCGATATAAGCAACAGAACGAGCGCAGTGTGACCAACGTTAGTAATACCAGCGGTTATTAAATAAAGGTATTACCTACCGGGGCAAGAAGTCTTTCTACATGCAAATGTTGAACGGAGTTTACTAGAAAGTGATCAAAGCAATAAAAACAGCGATAATTAGTGCGAATTAAGGAACAGTTCAATGATAAGTGTGTAAAATTTTATGGATATTTTTTGCGACCGTAAAATTAAGAACGGTACTTTAATTTAATTTGTGACTTTCTTTGGTAATAAATAAAACTTCTAATTGTTTTTTCGTTTTCATTCGCTCCCAAAGCCACGTCCCATGACAATCTTGTTATATCCTGGCCTTACGATTTAAATAAAACTTCTTCGGTTCTTAAAGAATCACTCCCTTTATTTGTCGAAACCAACTTAATAACAACAATAGCGACCGTGGAAATCTGACACGTGTCATTTTGTCGACACCCCTTTTATCTCTCGGCTGAGCCGAGGATGTCGACACCGTTAACCCCATTCATTGGTTATTGATGACGACATCAACCATGAATCAGTTACCGACTGAATGGTGACATTTTGTAACAAACAATTAAATGACAGAAAAATGAGCTCACGCGATCTGTCAAATTACCCATACCTACTAACATTACAAACACAAAAATTAATTATCTGAGAAAACATCTCCCTGGAGTATTTGAATCCACATCACACAATTGAGAATTACAATATTTTTCTTATAGATGCTATCATTTTAGATAAAAAAGCTTCTCTTATATTCAGAAATACGTTTATGACATAATTTGGTCAATTTTTTATATACATATATATTTTTTGTTTTAGCTCTCCGAGGACATCGGGTACGTGGTTTACTCTGCGCTGGGCAGCTTCTACATCCCATCCTGCATCATGGTGTTCGTCTACATCAGGATATACTTCGCGGCCAAGGCCAGGGCGAGACGAGGAATCAGAAAGAATCCACGCCCAAGACCACAGGTATTTAAATTGATTTATTGCTCGGGTATTTATTTTAATGCGATTCCTTCAATGGGCTTAGAATTTTATTTTGTGCAAAAATTGAATATTTATCCTGGAGATTGTTATTTGTGGAGAAGTAAAATTTTTGATTAAATATTATTTAATAAAATAATATTGTAATTTAAATTAAATAATAATAATTTTATACTAACTATTAATTCTATTTAATTAAAATATTTTTATTAACCACTTGTAGTAACTTTACGTCTACCGGTTTCGGTCGACGTAAAGTCACTCCAAGTACGAGGAACCTTCCAAATATTAGATTGGACTATGCTAGAGACATCTGTAATACTTTCTCGTGAAACAGAATACATAGATTTCGCAGATGATAATGATTCCTCTGTGTTTCGAAAGTGGACTATTTAGCAATATTATTTTTAATGTGTTCGATATTTCTTCCAAAATATTTAACATATGTAGGGTTTAAAAGCAAAAGCAGCAATATCCAAAAAATAAAAATATGTTTTAAATGCAATCACCAAGAATAATGAATTTGAAATTTAGTTCATTCTAGATTTTATGTGTTTATCCCTTCCAATATCATGTTTCTTCTATATTGATAGAAAATACCTATTTCCTAGAATGTCTCAAATTCAATACATTGTAAATAGGTAATCATCGATGACTGTATTGAATTTTTTTACATTAAATACGTCTGAAGATCTTTATTTTCAATTTTTTAAACTCCTTTCATAGACCAGTATATATTTTAATAATATTTTTAATTGTATGTTCTGAGAACACAATTTCTAGAAATTGTTCTCAGAACTTAAAAAAAAAGAAAAAATATTGTTATTAATATTAATTCTATAGCTCAAAGGCGACATCTGTTGGATACTGAATCAAGAAAGGTGAAATTTTAATATCAGAATGCAGTTAAGGCTGAAAAGAGAAGCATTTATTTATTTTATAACCCTTTTTGTGACTTATTTGGTGATATCTGTGATGAAAGGAATATCGCCTTCAGATCCTTTGAAGGATCGAACGATTAATTATTTGGTGTAATAAGGTGTGACAAAATAAGAACACTCCTCGTCAGATCGAAGTTCATTATGATGAATGGGAACATCTCCTTGATCTATTACGACTCATACTTGATCCAAGCAGGAGATCAATCGTAAACAATAACAAATGAACAATATTTTATGTTTATTTTAGTTTCTACAATTTCTAAAATTTCTAAAATATCTAAAATTTCTAAAATTTCTAAAATATCTAACATTTCTAAAATTTCTAAAATTTCTAAAATTTCTAAAATTTCTAAAATTTCTAAAATTTCTAAAATTTCTAAAATTTCTTAGATTTCTAAAATTTCTTAAATTTCTAAGATTTCAAAAATTTTAATTAAATTACATTATAACACTACATTTATGACGTAACCATTTCGAAAAGTGATGGTTATTGAAAATTAAAATCAATAAACGATTGACTTAGAAAATACATAGAAAAATAAAAAAATCCTAGCTCTGACTAGCACGCTTTGCTCATATTTGAGAAATATTGCGATTTAAAATATGGGCCCTTTAAAATATAAAAAAAGAGAAAAAAATCTAGTATACAAAAACCCTAAAATTTTCGATAACCTGCGAAAACTGTGTCAATGAAAATATATAACAATATAAAACTGTTCCAAAACACAGTAAATATTATATAAGGCAATTTAAACTGGAGCGCAAAAAGTTTACTATGAAAAACTATAAATGACTGTAATATAATAAATTTTAATGTAAATCATATATATGTCCATATAACATATGCAGTGCGACCGGTGACTAATTTCAGTGTCAAAAAAAACATATTTTTTTTTGAATTATTATTATTATTATTTTTATTTTGGGTAAAATACTTAATTTAATATTGATCCTTATGATTTGATCGTTCAAAAAAGACCAGTTTGATATTTATAGGACTTCTACATGGGTATATATTAGTAAATTGACACACCATTTCCATTTCATTATGGCTGGAGAAAAATGATATATGTTTTGTCAATGAAATTATCATATTTTATGCTATTAAAGGCTCCGACACCGGTCATCAGATACTCGTGGGTCACACAGTATATGGAGCAAAATAAACAGCAAAAATAAATAAATATGACCTAGAAGACTTTATTTAGCTGAATCGCCTAAATGTGTCCACCGGCAAAAGAAAGTTCTATCTCTCGGTTGTGACAATATTTATTTATTTTAATGAATATTTTTTTATAATTATTTTTCCAATTTATTCATCTGATTACTTTTCAATAAATTAACTTTGAAATAAAATTGAAAAATAAATTAAAAAATATAATTAAAAATAACTTTAAAAGCATAACTCTTTTGGGGAGCAGTGTATAAAATAAAAACGTCTTTATTTTTTCGTACGCTTCTTCGCTTCTTGGCTACGCAATTTATAAAACTTGTAATTGGGCTGTAAAGTAATATCGTTAGCAAAATATTCGTTTTCTTTTAATTGAATTATAAAATATATTTTAACACCGAAAAGACGTCTCAGAAATATTGAATTATGTACTCTAAAAAGGCTCATCCTATTAATTAGGCTTCTAGATGCTGTGGAAATCCTTACCTATTCATATTTTATAACATTAAAAATTTTATCTTTCTCGTTCCTATCACGCAAAGAAAATTGTTTTAAATAATTATATCACGGGTCGAAGCTTTGAGAGACAAAGTAAAACACTGGAAATTAATTAAGGATTTTTTAATAAATCATAAATGGACAATGTCACTTTACACGAATAAAATTGATACACTACACTTTAAATATGTTTTTTTGCCATTTATTACTCTTCTATAAACGCTTTACTATCGCTGGGTAACTTATTCGAGAAATTTCTGTTCAAATATCGCACGTAAGTAAGATTTCGTTTAATTTATCTGCGCCTCACTGGTATCACACATGCGTTAATAACCCGATCGCCATGGATTTCGCTAATCTCGCATCGGTAGGAACCTCAAAATAAACGGCTTCGCTTTTATACGAAACGTGTTGACTTTCCGATCATCCCAGAAGTTTGTAATTTGTTCCTGTCGCTTTCCGACTGTTTTAGACGTTCTTCGAATGTTGTAGCTAATTCTAGAGTGTGGTAGTGTGTTACAGAATAATAGTGGAATGTACTAGAGAGTTTCATAGTTTCGTTCCATTGTGACATATTACGAGGGATTCCAATGGTGCGTAAATATCTTTAAACTCACGTTATAATATAGTATAATTTAATTAAAATTTTGGCTTGTCGGGCAAGATGGTCGGCACCCCTCCCTTACTATTAACATTTCACCCAATATGTAAACAGTATTTTCTTTTCAAATTCGAATAAAGAAGATTCCACCGAAGTTTTTCCTACTAGAGACATTCCGTATATTTTGCACCACATGCAACAATGTACAAGACTATACAGCATTTTATATTGGAAAAGCTGGCCAAAATTTTAATGTAAGAGTTAAAGAGCATTTGTTTTTTTTAATTCTAAAATCATTTATTAGAAAATGATCACGGTTTTGATAAAAATTTACGACTTTCTGTTTCTCACATAAATAATTTTGGTCTGAAATTGAATAATTTAGAATTATTAGAAATTAGCAAAGCATGTAAAAATAAACAAAATTTATTTATTTATAATCAATTAAATTTAACGACTAGTCCAATTCACAAAAAATTTCCAATAATTTTGTATAATCAAGAACTTCAGCAATAACATTCAAAAATAATTTTTTAAATAATTTAGAAAACAAAAAAACAAAAGGCATTTTGATATTTTGAGATTTATACAACACCCTGACGATGGAAAGGTTTTTCCGAAACATGTAGGTGTAATTAATGAATATAGTAGATTAAAACAAATAATAAAATTATTTTTTTTAAATGTCAATCTACAAAGTTGCTCAACCAATTGAAAAAATATTAATTAAATTTTTTTTTTCTCAGAAAAACAAAATAAATTTTACAGAAAGGAACCGTTTTTTTCCAAAATTATTGTAATTATAAAGTGAGTAAAAATATTTGATCATTTGGTATAAATATAAATGGTATTAACACAAAATTATAAAACAAGTAATGCTTTTTATATAATTCTGTGTACATATATAGTATTTATAAAAAAATTAACTAAGAAATATTTCGTTTAATATATCAGTTTCGTATGCGAGATATAATAAAGAGTACATTATAATACGCCACCCGATATAAAGTTTATATTATAACAGGTCGCGTGGTACATCAAAGGTAATTGGTTGATGTATAATATGTCCACTCGCTTGCCCCGGTTCAAAATACTGGACTTCCGTAAAGACTTCCCTATAAGCAGTCTTGTCCAAAAATGTACGATCGTGCGTAAAAATCTATATTATAAAATATTAATTAAGATAAATTAATTAAGATAAATTATATATGATAAATTATATAAACTGTTATATGGAAAAAGTATACACTGTGTCACGGGAAGGAACATAGATGTCACTAGCATATAGGCCATTCTAATATAAAAGTACGTATGTACAATTTTTTTAAATTTGTTTATGTGTAGATGTTCTTACGGTGGAATTGGTGAACGTTGCATTGTGTAAAGTAATCACTTAAGCCAGCCAGGACATAAACCCTACGCGCCTCTATAAAGACTTCCACACACGTTTTCCATATAAATAAATTGATAAAATGACAAAAACCTTGTAAAAAAAATTTTTTTTTTCAATTTTTGCAAGATTTTCATCATTTTCTTCCACAAATGACTGAATGCATTTTTCACAATCGATATAAGCTACTTTTTGAAAAAAACACAAAAAATATGTCAGAAATATTAAAAAAAAATGATATTGCATATATCCATAACTATGACATTATATCATGGTTGCTTGAAAATTTCAATTAACTGTCAAGGCAGAAATCCTGGTGTAAAGTTTTTGCTGATATATATTTCAAATTTATTTTTAGGTGAAATATGTTAGAACACAGGTTGAAATGTTATATTCTGTTTATTTATGTTTATTTATATTTATGCTCTTATACATACACTAACCCCGTCAAAAATGACGATAATTTTACATGTCGGTTCCTAAAGAATAAGTATTTACTTATTTATAGCCGACACTCACGAAATAGTAAAAACGACTTTTATCAATATAGTTGAACATTTTTTTATATATTTCTCTTGCCGGCAGTTAAATGTTCTATTCTAAACACTGGCGATTGGGTAGAACGTGAAATGTTCTTGTCTTATATGTAATGTATATTTGACGGCTAATGCCGGCTCGATATGCGATGTATATATGCTTATGCGATAGCAACATCGCATCGCATCGCTCGCCATCTCCGGCCGTTTAATTATATTTTTTTTATTTTTTAGCCGTGAATTCGGACGAAATAAATGACGTTACACGAAGTTACGGGGGGGACAGACAGACAAACAGATGGACAGACAGCGAAATTATTTTGTTTGATATCTGTTTTATTCCCCAAATAATTTTTTGAGTAGATCCAAAGGTCGCGTGTTCGAACCTCACTCCAGACCAGCACGTTAACTATTTTCATAGCACAAGCGTTTAGCTTAGTTTGAAAGTAGTAAGAATATTGATGTGACACGTATTCCGTGTTCGCATCTGTATTTAAAAAAAAATCCCAATAATAATAATTAGGTTGTCTGTCCGTCTGTCCGTTACCACTTTTGTATATTTTTTTTCTTTTTTTTAGGGATGGATATTTAAAAGTACCTTAATTTTTAACTATTGTCCGTTATCGTTGTCTGTCTATCAATCTGTTCTGTATCGTCTGTTAGTTATTTTATTAAAAGTGTTGACGCATCTTCTGGTTAACGCCTGTTAAGACGCAATTCTCATAACATTCCCTAATCTAATATCCATCTCATGTCCGCTCCTTTCCCATCGCTCCGTCCCTCTCTGACCTGCGATGCGCTGGATGCGCTGGACAGGGCCGGAGTGAGTCGATAAATGAGTTACCTGCAAAACGCGTTGACGGGCGAATCTACGCTCCTCGATATACTGTGTACTTTGTGATACGTCGCTGTTTGACAAGCCGTGCTCCTGAGCAGATTCAACAGATCAAGTGATTCTAACCAACGTCCGGAGATCATTGCCGCTTCCACGAAAGAAGTCGCGACAGTGCTAAAAAGAATCCAACTTCAGGAATGACAAAATTTAGGCCGGATCCTTGCCATCCAACCTATCCGAAACTTTCTTCGAGTCGAGTTGCGTCTCACTTACTAAATAGAACCAGTTGATACGGTCCCCTACAAAAAGTTTTTTTTTCTTTCTTCTTGTTTCTATTTTTTTTTGGAACTGGCTCCAGACTAATTGTGTTCTCTCCTTGCAGACCGAGCAGCAGACCAGCTTCACGACGGGGCCCGGCTCGGGCACGCGGCCCATGCCGCAGGGGCCCCCGGGCTCGGGGGGCGCAGCTCCCGGGGGGCAGAGGTGCGCCTTGTCAATCACAGTTGATAGAAACGCCAATACTAATGTTGCCAGGTATTTTCTCTGTGTGTAGCGTAGTCGGGAGAACCAGGCAGGTGCATCGTAGACCAACACGGCACTCGAGCACGCCAAATAATGTTAACTCTTAAAAGTCTGTGCTAAAAAATACCTTTGAGAATGGTGGTGTAACACAGGGTTACATGATTCAAAATCGACATAGTTTTTAATATGTGGTAAAAAAAATATACGTTCGATACAGAGAAGACTTTCTAAAGGTCTCTTAAACATACATATTTTCATTATTTTAGTAAATTATCAGAAATTCATGGCATATCGAATTTGCGTGCGCTCACACTGACGTATCCTTTCCAACAAAATTCAACGACGCAGTCCGTCTTTGTCTAACACGTGTTATGCGACTTTACCGTGCTCTTTCCGTATTGTTTTCTCTTTCACCGAAACCCAAGCAACCGCGTCTCTGTCCTACATAAATATGTGGTATTGTCGTGCTCTTTCTTATTCGATTTAACTACGACGTGCAATATTCTGATCTTTTTACACACTGGCCGAAAATACGAGAGTAATGAATAAATATTTTTTAATTAAAAAATACGTGCATTTGTAAGAATTTAATTGAGTCATTTTGGTGTGAAAATCTCTATTCGATGATTTCAAAAAATGTGACGTTTTAGTTTTAGTAAATAAGGTAGATATTTAATATTTTCTATGACATGTAGACCTACGTTACACCACCGACACACAAGAGTTAAAAATAATTTTTCAAAAAATTAATAATATTTTATATCAATTAAAAAAACACTTACTTTATAATCGATAAATTGGATGCTAAACAAAAACTATGTTATCTCTGGTTGAGTTGATAATCGGTTCATGTTCATTATCCTATAACAATTCGGGGGTTTGGAGGTGCTTTGGAGAAGTAGAATATTTAATGATTGATTATCTCGATAAAACAAGTACAAAATATACACGAGTATGATTACAAAGACAATGATAGATACTCTAAGGACCATAGCCTCCGGAGAGTTTCTGACACTTCCTACACTCGAGTATTAAAATATATAATTAAACACACATAGAGAAAACATTTTATATTTTTCATCTATTAAATGATCATCATGAAAACTCTTCTCTTCAATATTATCTCTAAATTCGTCAATAATACAATATAAACATAATCTAACTAACTAACCATTACTCTTTTACCACAGGAGAGAGGATAGAACGCTTCTCTTAGATTTTTTAATTTATGCATAAATGGTACAAAGCATTTAAAAAAAATATAGTACGTATTTCTTTGATTAATATTATTATAGTAACAAAAAATCACCTTGATCGAATAAAAAAAAGTAATATTTAAATAATTACAAAAATAGAGTTACAACTATATTCATTGATGCGCAATAACTTAAATAATATTAGATAATAATACAGCTGAAAACAGAAAATAAAAAAAATGTATATCATTTTCACAGTTTATATTACCAAGTCTCTGAATTTTGAACAGTGACGTGTCATATTCCGCATTGTGTAATATTATTGATACCGTGAAATTGTATAGGCGCTCTTGCATTTCTAGTACAGCAGCCGGCAAACATCTTGAAATTCTACGGCGTAGTTTGCGCATCTACCTTTCCACCAAAGAGACCCAAATTTCGTCTTCTGCGCATCCCCCCACTACGCCAAAGAATTTCAAGAAGTTTGCCGGCAACTGTAGTTGTATATTAATCATGTTTAAAAGTACACGGCTGTCAGTCATGTTATTTATTTGATATTTTGAACAAAAAAGGTAATACGGATATTTTTCGTTTGTTAGATAAAAGTTTGCAAATAAGTGAGAGATAACAAAAAATGTAAGATAAGTTTACGTATTCCATCTATTTTGGTAATCATCAAGAGTACTAAAAATATTCTCAGGTTTTCACGGCCGTTCAGACACTTCTGTGTGTAGTTTTCTGGGATATTTTGTCGTGTGTTTCTGACCTCTCTGGCCAACGTTTTTAATCCCATTACAGGGTCCAACATCAGGTACGTCGTCACATAAGCCCTGACGATGGACCCTGTAGTGGTATCCGAAACGTCGGCTAGACAGGTCAGATATACACGGCAGAGTATACCAGAAAACTCAGACAGAAGATCAAGAGTAATCTCTACAATGTAAACATCTCTACAATCTTTTAATAATATACTACCTAGTCAATTATGTTTTCAATATTTTATGTTCCTTGTCTCAAAACCATGAAGCTTTGAAAAATATACGTTTAAATATCTGAACTAATTTTTCACCATTAAATGAATATTTTTGAACACTCTGCAATAGCCGAGGGATTATAGTCCTGGTGTGTTTGGCTTAGCCGGCGGCTACCCGCCCGCTTAATTACCAGTTGAAGCCATCAATTTTAAGTGCTTAAGTTTTAATTAAAATATCTGAACAGGGATGATTGAAAGGTCTGCACAAAGAAAGGTGTTATCGCAAATTTAAGGCTTTTCTGGTTTACATACCATTTATCTCAAGGTTCTGCATTACCAGAAAGGGTTGTGAATGAGGTATCTGTGTCTTGCAACTGTTTATAACATACAGATTTAGATACAATTGTTTGTTAATTTTTTTCCGCTTTACATCAGAAATTATTATTAATGAGTTTATACAGCTCCAGATATCAAAAATTTTCCGTTATGAGTTTGTGGCATATAATGCCTTCTGTTCTGTTCTGTGACCCTTCTGGCCGGCTTTTTGAATCCCTGCAATGGTAAAGGTCACAGAAACACGGCATAATATCCCAGAAAACTTAAACCAGAAGTCTCTGAATAGCCGTGAAAACCTAAGAACATTTTTAATCAAAAATTGTTCATAACTTTAGATATTCTGTGAGACAAAACAAAAAATTCCATCAATATACTCAACTGTGATCTAAATCATGTCGTTGGACATCTCGTATGACGATGTAGATGATCTGTCGCTACTCTTTCTTTTTTCTTCTCATTTTCCACTTTGGAATCCTCCACAACTGCTCTTCATTGAGTTCTATTCATCTCGGACAGTTCTTAGAACGACAGTTCTCGGAACTCGGAAATCAACCTCCAACCCTCCCATGTGCAATCACTCATCTATTATCACTCTGCTTCTTCCCCCCCAGCATTCTTAATCACTGCAGTCCTTCACATGCAAGAACATCCTTGCACATCCTGCAGATTGGATACATTTGTGGGTCTTCTTATCCATAGAATACCACAGTAAAAGCTGGCACAAATGACGCCTTGAAACAGAGACATATATGATTATCAATAATTTTAACAGCGTAATTGAAATTTGAATGAATCATTTGGCATTTGTACGTATTAGTAGGATTGACAGATGAAGGTGCGTTTTTGTATTAACAGAGAGTCCTGTCCATCTGTAAGAAACATGATCTCCGCGCACATTTATGAGAATTCGCTGAAAGGTAGTGTAAAAGCTGTATTCAAATCTACATTTATGACAGTAGCAGTGTGGAATGAATGAAGAGATTCAGGGCAGTCAGTAATACTCAAGGTTACACAATGTAGATTTATTGAAGAAAAAGTTTTACAGTTGAATTATTCTCGGGGTACGATAGGTAAAGCTTCTTGACTGGGTGGCATTCAAAGGAAGAGCGGTGCTTGTACTGGCGAGCGACCAGGACCTCAGCTGTCACGTCAGGCTTCTGATTGGAGGGTTAATGGTGCTCGCATCGATCTCCTGATTGGTGTTAGTTCTGGAAGTTTCTTTGTTTCCAAGAGATGACGAGTCAGTATCAGCAGTTTGTTTAAAGAGATAAGAAACCGCGGCGAGTACTAAAAGTAATTATATATTTGATAAGTAGATTCCACGTACTATATGTAGATTCACTTGGTAATAAACAGAACTAATGAATGTGACCGACGTGGAAATTTGCTATGAACAAAAATAATGTAAGTGTAATAGAAACGCGAATGTTATTGAAAACGAGCTATTAACACGAATAATATACAAGTTTTTATAGTTTTTCTAGAAATTAATTTTAATAATTAATAAAAATAAACTTTGTTTTCACAACTTTTGTATTGAAAAATATCAACATGTTTCAGAGCCCAAGGCTAATTACTTCGTCGGGATAGAATAATATACTAACAAATTAAATTCAAATATTGAAGTACCTATAGATAATCAAAATATAAAAAATATATATACCTATAGGTATATATGAAAATCAATAATAATGAACTACTTAACACGAAAATAAATTTAAAAGATTACTATTTGTATAAAGGACCGGGTTATTTACAATATTTAATTTACTTCTTATTTCCAAAATATCTCAATTATCAAACTGTGGTTCTGTATAATTTGTATGTAAAATTTGGCCCCTTATTAACATCAAAATAATAAGGGGCCATAAGCTCTGAAACATTTAGATATTTTTCAATACAAAAGTGGTGAAAACAAAATTTATTTTTATTAACTATTTTAATCATGTCACCACAAAATTATTTTGCTGTTTTTGAAGAAAAAAATATTTTTTGTTTCGGAAGAATTTTGAAGAGAATATGTACGAGTCCAGAGAATTAGAATTTTTAATATTGTTTTTATTTTTATGAAAGCAGCTGATATAGGTTTAAAAATAATCTGACTTTTATATACGCATAAAAATCTTAGCTTTCACATAACACGATGTAGAAATATTACAATCAATCTATACCACAATTTTTACTAAAATTCAGAATAAAATGGTCATTACTTTTTCTAGATATATATAACTATGTACCAATATGCACGACATATAAAAAACGTTTATAAATTTTTAAAATCATCTTTCAAGACGGTGATAATTTTTTTCTGTTTTACCAATAAGCCAGAAAAACTGCATCAAAATCGGATCAGCTGTTCTCAAGGATTAAAAATTAATTAAAATTAAAAATAAATTTAAAAATATTTTCTAATCACAAATAGTTTTCACAGTACTTGCACATCACAAGCCAAAGGTTCTCCAATATTTCATAGACGCATGTTACAGTAGTTACCTATAATTTGTAGATAAATGTTTCTTATTATCTAATGTTGCAATCAATTTGTTCTCATTCACAGTGATAATAATGTCATATTTAATGCTGAAAAAAATGTTTTAAGGGTCATAAAAAAAAGACGACCCAAAAAACTCAAATACCAGAAAAAAATAATTTTTTCTAAATATTTCTTTAATTATTAGGATTTATTACTTACTTTACGGTACATTACTGGTTAGTTATATTTTATTGCAAGTAATATGTGTGCTGACACTTTTTGTTACAAAGGTATATAAACATTTTTTAATGATATATTATTTTAGCAATAAAAACAAAATGAAGGGAAATACTATTTTTTCTAATTTTATTTTGTAAACTGGTTTGTTTAATATTGTAATGAGTTAGAAAAATGAGTAAAATGATATAATGGTTGCAAACAAATTGTCATTTATATATTACATAAATATTAGGCGATACTTTATTATTTTAAAAAACTTAAAAATTGTATCTTTATTACTCTACCCAATGTTTTTCACTTCTTTGTATTCTTTGTATCTATTGTTTATATTTAAATTATTATATTTATACAAAAATAGAAAAATATTGATTCCTTTTTTATCGTATATCAGTTTTAATGATACATAAAAACGCATGTGTGGTAAAATTTAAAAATCGCTATGAAAAAAAAATATTAAAAATGATTTTTGTTGTTAGTTGAATATATAAATTACATAATTGCATATTTATCTATTGTACCATAGTTTTCTATTTAATTTATTTTAAAATTTAAAAGTTTGCATGTCTTATTTATTTTTATTATAAATAAACCAGCTTTCTTTTAATTTTTTGCTATATAAGTATTACAATTTAATTGTCTGTCCATCCGTAACGTATGTAACTTGCTGAAACTACGCTGGATTTACAACTCAAGATTATTTAAGTGTGACAAGCAACGGCTCAGGCAACAGGCAGGGGTCACCCACCAAATGACACGGTCTTCACATTTTATATTATTATATTTAGCAAAATTTAAAAAAAAATGTTTTAATTGTTGAATTTTCAGCTTCAAAATCCTGCAATTATTGTGTCCGTGTGCCTAGTTGATAATAAACATGATGACAAATTGATTGGATAAAGTAAATATTTGATGAATTTGCAGAAAAAAAAAGGTTTAATTAAATTTTTAGTTGCGAAAAAAGATATATAAAAATACCTAAAATACCTCCTCAAACAATTACAACTATTTCAAAATATTAAAGTACAGTGAAAAACCCTGAAATCAAAGTAAGAATTTCTTTAAAGATTATTTTAATTATTTTTTAACTGTTTACTTAACTTTAACCACACATTACGTTCACTAGAAAAGGAATATATCAGCGGAGATCCATCTTTATTCCGAAAATTCTTGAGTCCGAAATTTCGACAAGGCTCATCCATCTTCCCCTGTCTTCCGCCGCTTCAGTACCAGTTGATCAAGCTCAGTCTTACTTGCCGATTGTCCATGCTTAGTCCGGGGCAATCTATTCCGCCTTTCCTTCCTTCCTTTGAGTTGCAAAGTTTAACAAATACATCTTTGACTTTTGCAAGACGTGTCCAAGCCACCTTAATTGAGACCTTTGTATGTGTAACTCTAGCAACTCTATTCTGAGAGCATTTCTTTTGTCGTTACTCCTGCTACTCCCTTACAGTAACTTATGTACAACTACCGACTACCTGAATTTTCTAACTTATCCCCACGTAAGAATTCATATTTGGTGTTCGTTTAATTATATTTTTTTACTATAATAACAAGAAAGAACTATGTATAAACCCAATAGTCCCTTCATTAGGATACAATGGATGCTTAAAATAAAATTTAAATTCGAAGTAAAGACATTAACAAAACAAAAACAGATACATTGGAGTTGAATAAATAATAAAGAACTAATATAATCACAAATTTAAAAGGTGACTGTTTGCAAAAAGTATTCGGTTATAATTTATAATATTTAATAAACTATTAACACTTTCTAATTTACCTTACTGTATTGTAAAATTTCTAAATTCCAGTATCAAATTAATATTTTGTTTCAAAAGATGATTAGAAAAACTCAGAAATGTTATATTATTTATTGAATTGGCGTTAACTTTGTGGAATGACATTATAATTATATATATATATATAAATAGATTACTTGTCTAAGACCACTAATGAGTTTAAGATGATTACACAACTAGTTTCGACAACTACCGATGTTGTCATCAACGGGTGATGATTTAAAGAAATGTTATTATTATTTACTAATCTTTATTATAAATTTGTTTACAATTAAACAAGCTAGTAAAATGTCAATCTTAAATTCAAATAAACATTTTTTCACGATTATTATTATATTCATATTTCGATAAAAGGGCTTCGATGTAAAATTGCAATAAACCTTAATAAAAACATCCAATTAGATTATCTGCAGCTTGGCTGTTGTGCGCTTGAGGGTAATAAATTGAGGCTTTAAATCAAACGTGGGCAGCCTACTTTAGGGGGGTGAAATATTGACTTCACTGGGAGCGCAGTTGTGAATACACAGCGCACTCTCGCTCATCCACCACACCTTTGTTTTAACCCTGGAAAATCAATGTAGCCTTCATTATTATACCCCAATAAAAACTAATTCCGACATTAATATATTTTTTTAATAAGGCCTTTCTCTTTATCAAAGTGGTAATCGAAATTCATCCGAAAACTGATATATTATACAGTGTTATTTGGAAAAAAATAATAACCTCGCACTATATTCTATATTCCTGCTTTAATTATGAGTCGAAAACGTTCAAGCAACCATGACCAAATATCAATAGTTATGGAGATATGCGACGTGCAAGTTTGCATTTTTTTTCTATATTTCTGACCTTTTTTTGTAAAACATTGAACTATCATTACAGTAACTAATATCGAATAAAAAAATTCATTCCTTTTAATACAACTCAAATAAAATATAAAAACCTTCCAATGCCAACTGGAAGGTTTTTATTATTTTATTTGATTTTTAATATTTGTAATTTCTAATTTAAATTTGTAATTTCTGCACAGTTTTTATCAATTTATTTATCCTGTATAGAAAAAAAAATTTTTCATCAACGATATAAGTAAATGTTTTGTACATAATAAGTCAGAAATATTGAAAAAATATGCAATCTTTGAGATTGCTCCATAACCATGGCTATTCATAGTATATAGTCCTGTGAGGTTGTTAATATTTTCCAGATAACCCTGTATAGGCCTCTTTCAATGATAGTTTTATTTACTGACTGAAATAAAAATTCGTTTTTTACAAAATAGTTTTCGAAATAAAGAAGAAAATGCGACAGTTCACAAATTCCTCATCAGGGTAACCTTTAGTATCTTTGATTATTTTCTCCAAACTCACATTCACTATCCTCTGTTTCGACTATCTGTTTCGTCTTCCATTTGTTGATCAACGCTCTCCTTCGCTGTTCAACGCTGCCTTCATTTGGGAATGTATGGAGTGTAAATATATGTGGAAATTGAGTGATTTTTACTTCTTTTCTTTTAACTCGTGGCGTCTGCTTGCTTGTTTGCTTGACGAAAAAACTTTGAATCGATTATTAACCCTTTTCCCGTGATCCAATCGAGATGAAACTTTTCAAGTACACTCGTAGCGACGATCAAGAAATTCTATCAAATTTTCGTTAAAAAAAATGAGTGAGTTAAAAAGTATACTTTTGGATTTTTAGAAATTTTAATGGTTTTTTCAAATTGGAATCATTACAAAAGTTTGATTACTACCAACGGCGACCTGATAACGTCACGGAATATTTAAAATTTGAATTAATCCGTCAGTAGGTATAACAAGTACTTCACTAAGAATTTCGAAAATTTATGACAATTGGTTCACAGATGACAGCACACTTAGGTTTTTTTGGGAAGAAATCAAATAATAAAGAGATATTTTTAGAGATTTTTGACTTAGATATTTGTCTAGACATGTTTCATTTTCAGTCAATCAATTATTTAATTGCGTGATGGTAAACTTAATTTACAAAGAAAGGGAGTAAAATAAAAACTTGGTTTTCACTGGTTAGTTTTTTACAAGTTAACTAATTATTTTTATTTTTCTTAATTGGTACGTATTAAAGTACATGTTAAAATATTATTTTATAAGATTGTTTTTTCATTGAAATGGCCGCGTTTTGTCTATTTCCATAGAACTCCTTCTCCTTGACAGATATTCAACTTTTCAATGTTTATAGAACGTTCTCATTTAGAAATAATATCAACAATACAGCACACAGATTTTTTATTGGATAAATTATTTCTTTAAAAAAATAGTCATAAAAATAAAAAAGACTAAGGAAAATCATGAAAATTGTATATCAGTCACGGAGGAGGAGTTCTACGGAAATAGATATAACGCGGTCGTATTTTTTTTTTTTAATTTACCGATAAAATGATATTTTTATATGTACAGACATACTTAAATGTAATGTAATGTAATTTTATATTATTTTTATGACGAATTCAAATATGTTGATTGATTTTCTGCATAACCCATCATTTTTATGACACGTCGGTGAAATTTTATAGAAATGCAAAACTGGGTTACCTACTGTGAATTTTGCCGCTTATTATTTTCAATTATATTTTTAGTAAGCAATTATTGTTCTTAATTATTGAATTCTTATTTGCGGACCCACGAAAATTCCTTCCTTGTCTAAGTGTCCCTTAAACGAGAAAAAAGATTTTGATTGAATAATAAAATTCAGCATCGCCTTGGTTTTTGTTTTTGAAAGCCATTATAATATATAAAGTGGTGGTAAAAGAAACATTTCCGAGCTCACGAGTGGTGGATTTACAGCATTTTTCTGCCCAGGCTTAAGCACTTCACGCTTCGGCCATTCCTGCTTGACATGGCGATTTATCATGTCTCTGCTGTCCCATTCACATAAATAAACAAACAAAAAATCCTGTAGCCAGGCTGTAAACCCATTAATAACGCAACAACTTTAAATCACTACATATTGCCCAATAGTACATGTTGTGATGAACTTTTTCTGACGGGATTTTGATATAATCGAATGTTTCTTTCATGTTAGTTACATTAGCAAATTGCACTGAACGAAATTTGTTTCCACTGCGGAAAAGGTAGTTTTCTAAGATCATTAAATTAGATTAAAAATTGTAACATTGTAACCTGTATATGAATTTAATAATAATTTTACATTTTACAACTAAAAATTTAGTAACAAAATCGTGTATAGAAGTCTTTAAAGGGTGGCCCAGAGCTTACGACCTAAATGGGCTGGCTGAAGTGATCACTCATCAAATGGTATAACTTAACATCATTACCAATATATATGCCTTGTATATTGTGTAAATGCAACAACCACAGATTATCAATTTTTTTATGTTGTATATATGTGGGGTATAAAAGCAAAGGCAGCCATATCCAAAAAAATAATATAATGTTTTGAATGCAGTCCCCGAGAATAACTAATTTACAATGTTTTACTTTATTCTTTGTATGTATCTGTCCCTTCCAAAATCATGTTTTCTATAAATTTATAAGCCATGTTTCCTATAAAATCTCGAATTCAGTACATTATGAATAAGTAATCCTCGATGACTGCATTAATTTTTTTTTTAGATATTTCTGTCTTTGCTTTTACACCCCACATATGTTCTAAAATCTAAAAACCTTTCATATATTTGTAGTTACTATGCTGAATATATCTGTGGTCCTTTTCATGAAAAAGTATATGTAGATTTCGCAGCTGGTAATGATACTCTATATTTTTAAGTGAGTGGAATTGATGAACGTTGCATTGTGTAAAGTAATCACTTAAACCAGCTCATACAGATTTTTAGCCATGGGCCATCCTATAAAAAGACTTCATACGTTCCTCATATAAATAGCTTCATCGTTGTGAGATTTCTGTTATTTATTTTAATTAATAATATTTCCTACGTGAAAAAAAGTCATTAATTGTCTTCTCAAAACGTGCAAATAAAAAATATTGTTAATCAATATTTAATTTAGATAAATTATTGATGTCTCACAGAGACAAGGCTATTTATATGGAAAAATATGCGTGAGGCTGGCTTAAGAGATCACTTTACACAATCAAAAATTCACAAATTCCACTCCAAATCTCACACACTTATTATTTGACTGCTTGTTACTGCAATGGAAATTAAATAAAATTCAAGACAATTGCACATAACACTGTTCCACATAATCATTTCTTAGATTTATTCAAGGCTGTATTTGGGTATTTGTCGCTATATATATAATAAATCCTTTTTACCGTTTAGTACATTCTGAAATGAACGAATCAATTTGCCAATTTTTCATATAAATAATAGAGATATACTATAAAAACATTGCCGTTCATGTGGAAAGTCTGCCTATTAATTATTTAATATATTTGTCATAAATGTATTCTGTGCAATTATTTTTTAAAATAGTTTTATACGTTTATCTCAGAATGTACTGAAACGTCACACAGGATTAATTACATATACAGCGACGCATTGCTTCTCTGATCATGAATTTCATCTGAGATCTGAGGGAGAATCAAACTACCTTGTTGATTCCAAAACCTCAGATTATTTCTTTGAAAACTGCAAATCTCGAATAAGATCGTGAAATTCTCCCTGAGTTATCAGATGAATCTCATCTGATCATTCAGGAAGAAAGGTCAGAGGTTAAGCAATGTTCCACTGGAGCCTCTAAGATGACTCTAAGAACCGATTCTGTGGGACTGTGTTATGTGCACTCCTCTTGCATTTTATGCAATTTCCGTTGCAGCGCCAGGTAGCTAAATATATCATTTCAGTTACCTATTTCCTCGTCATGAATCGAAATAAATCACTGCGAACCTAAATCACGTATCTTTGGATCTCTGCAGTAGTCCAAACGCGGATCAAAACTTACCTCTTATATAATCGATTAATTAGAATCACATGCTGAGAGATATAAATTACGTTTCGTACCCACGAGAGCGTTAAAAATATAGACCATTCATCAGAAACTCGATATTTTTGTATCTCTTATTCAGCGCGTAAGCCAGTAGATTAAATTTGATACGAGAATTGCCTTTGAAACAGTGTTTCAGAAAATTGCGTAAATTTATAAAATGATTTCATTTTTATCTTGTGTTTCATTCTCACCTTCGGATTTTAAATCACATATATTTTTAAGGCACCGGTAAATACCTAAGTGGTACCTTTCACATTTCAGCCAAGTACTGTGCCGTCGTAGCTATTCTTCTTATATACTATATGGTTGAAGAATGTAAGTGTGATACGTTTATCTAATAAGCGTTTATATAATAAGCACAATAAGCTTTCAATACATCTATGGTGAGCACGGGCAAGAGTCTAGATTGGTCCTAGGTCTAATGCGTGAGCAGAAAATCCAACTAGTGGCGAAGATGAGTATTTTCCCACAATTCCTTAGGCTTCTCATCGACTTAAAACATTTATTCTTGTAATTTTAATATTTTGAGTTTGTCCAAATTTTTCAGAACACAGTACTGGAGTTTTATCACAGGGATATCATTAATCGATCAATATATTATAGATGTCTCACAGAGGCGAAATCACATTTTTATGTAAAAGTAGTTATGGAAGTCTTTGGGTGTTCATAGGGCTTACGACCTATCGAACGGCTGGCTTAAGTTATCATTTTACACAATGTAACGTTTACATTTCCTCCCATGATAGAATACTAGGTCTATCAATTTATTTTAGGAAGTTGTATTTATTTAAATATTACGACATTTTCCGTATATGTGTTGTAATAATCCTCAGTGCGACCGGCATCCAAAGCTTTTTCATTCCCCTTAAATGACATACTTTTACAAACTAATCATAAAAACCATAGATAAAACATCAGTGTTCGAATTATATTTTGTTCTTCCTTATGTCCTTTGTAACTTGTCAATCTTTCGCGAAACCCAGTTGCGCTTTTCACCAACTTTATTTTCAGCCACGGTCACATTCTTTAAAAAAATAAATATAAACTAGTTCCTTCTTACTTCAGATGAAAAAAGGTGATCTTCTGTGTGTACATCACATAATATTTCAGAAACTTTTTCATTATGAAAGTTTCAGATGAAAAATTGAAAAACAAGACGGGTTTTTTACGGTGAGTAAATAAGTACGTGGGTACCATCTAACTATTAAATCGAAGAAAACAAACAAAACTTTTAACACCTATACACAGAATAGCTCATGGGTTAGGTTCTGTAAGGAAAACATATTAAACTTTTCAGTTTTCATCGACAAAAGCTGACGTTCGAAAGGTTTACGAGGTTTGATCAAAAAGTTCCTGGATTTTTTTAATGGATTTTTTAAACGCGTTAGAGACAGAACCAAACAGTGCGTAATACCAAAACTATTCAACAAACTACCGGACAGAATAAAAAATGTAATGGGAAAAAAAATATATAAAAAAAATAAAGAGTAAAATAAAGAATAAAGAGTAAAAAAAATAAAGAGTAAAATACTGTGAATTGTGAAGTGAATACTTAAAAGCATAAAAGTTTTAAAAATTTGTGGTTTTATATTATATTATAATTTAAGGACAGTTAATTAAGGAAATGTATATATACTGTAATAAAATCCTCGCAATTAAACTGTAAATACAGTTTTGCAAGAGGTAAAAATAAAATAGCAACAATTAAAAATATATATATATGAAAATCTGCCATTATCTATTTTTGTGAAACTTCCTAATGCGGGTGATTACATTCTCTTCTCTCTAACGCCGTATGTATTGAAAAAAAACAATTAAAAAGACGCCGAAGAGACTAATTTCCCTCAAGGGTCAATGAGATTGAATCCAGCTTGAGAATATGCAGGTAAGCCAGATCCCTGTTCAATTCCTGTCTAATCCTGCCGGGTTGCGCTAAACAAATAAACATAAGGACTTATGATTACAGTCTATTCAGGGCTTTTATTCGCTACCAAATGCATTTATTTTTATATTGGTACGTATGTTTTTGACTTGGGTAATTAATTTCAGCCATTTTGAAGACGTAGTTTATTTTTTACTGGCATTTTAACAAGTTCCAAATTCAATTAATTTACAGAATATTTTGAGCATGTTCAATTTTTTTCAAGAACACGATACTGGATTTTGTCCCCAGTGGGGCAAAATTATTCAACATATATCACGGATGAAAAAAAATTTTCATACTCAATATATTGTGAACATATTATTTAAAAACTGTTCTGAAGAATAGTTAAAAAGAATTAATAATTTCAGGCCTATTCTAGTATTCTTTAATAATTCGGAAGAATTCTATATTCGTATATAAAGAATATCGTATATAAAGAATATTGAATATATACTAGCTATAGGGAATGTCAAATTTTTAACCACAATTGGCGGTAGTAAAAATACAACTCACATATGAAAAAAAAAAGAAATTTAAACCTTAATACATATATACGATTTCAAAAAATTTGATAAATATGATAGTCTATCACGGGTGGAGTTGATGAACGTTACATTGTATCAAAGTAATCAATTATGCCAGCCATACAATAAGTTGTTATCCCTATGGACACCCAGGAAACTTTCAGTAGAACCATATATTTACCTATTTATATTTCACTATAATAGTAAACTTATGCTTCAATCACCATGGTCGCCGGTTTTTTCCTGTATCCTAAGATGACTCCCAACAATATTTTGGGACCATAGAGTAGATAAAAAAGAAACCGCTGAATAAACTACAGACTTTTTATATATTTTTTTTATATACACTATACCAAGCTTTCGACTACACAGACGTTGACTTATGTTACTACTAATACGGTTTCAAGAGACCTAGTTCCTCTCATCTTCTTCTTTTGCTTGTGTTACAATTATTTCCTGCTGTTTTTCGACTCCTGCTCCTGGAATAGGATGATCAGCTGTTCCTCCACCTCTTTGATTCACTATCTTTTTCTTTGCTTTTCTTGCCACTCTTTTCAAATCCGCCCCGTCCACGTGGTGTCTCCAGTATCTTCCCCCTCTCATCATTAGATGTTATTAAAAACAATTCTTAATACAGTAAATTGTCCCTTAATTCAGGTAAAGTTCTCGGGCATGAATTGGAAAGGAATAATCCTAATAATGGGGAAATGCAAGGGAATGTATTGTTATCTATATTTTCACAGAATTTAATTCTTTTCTATCTTTGCGGTTCAGTAGTTTTTCATTTATAAATTTGTATTGAAGAACCGTGTAACGGAACAAATTTAATTTTTTGACTATCGAGAGAAAGATCAGTAGCTATTAGGTGATTTGCGAATTCCGATTTTTTTTTTACGCAATTATTATGTATATTTGATAACTAACTTCTACAATTAATTGGGTATATTTCACCGTTTTAAAGAGCTTAAAAATAAATCAAGCAAAGAATTTCAGAAATATTTAGTGAATTGGTAAAAAAATGAAGAAAACTAGAGTATATAAATATTTTTTAAATAAATAAAATTTCTGTGAACTTTTTGATCAAACTGCTAACGTATAATACAACGTATTTTCCAATATTTCAGTATATTTGTTTTCGAATATACTTTCAAAAGTACATGCCAAGTCTGAAAAATCTTTCACTTTTGGGAAAGGGGAAAGTTTTGCGAGAATTTTCACGGAATTTCTCAAAACACACGGAGGGATGTTAAATAGATTTTGTAACGAGTTTTTTTCTCATTTGGAAAATGTTCGAATACCTCAAAGGGAAGCTGGAGATTTCTTTTTTACATTTACAACAACATCCTACAGTTTAGTGAGAATATAAAGACTTCTCGGAAAATACAATTTGCAACTTTTGGCCCATTTTGAGAATCAGAAAATTGTGATGTTTCGGGGAAATGTTCGTGTTTATTATTTTGGTATTGTTGAACACGCCGCACAAAAAACTTGATTAATGGAAGATTAATATTAAGAAATGTGTATTTTAATGAAAACAAATTTTAATTGTGAAGCTGAAATTTTATTAAAAAGCATATGACACCATGTATCAACATTTTAAATTACAAATTTCTTTATCAAATTGATGTTTTAATATATTTTTACTATATAACAAACGTACAATGAATGCAATTTGCATTTTTATAATGTTTTGTAGGTATTTTGTAATATTGTTTCAATAAAAATAAAATTAATCATATTCTTGAATGAACAGTAAAAATCTTTACTTAAAAATGTAGTTGTAGTTAAAGCAGCCTAGAAGTTTGCAATGTATTTTAATTAAAATTATTTATAATTATAAGTCTCAAATTGAATCGAGTGTGGCTTAAAACATTTTTACAGAACACCATTCGTGATCCAGATACAAATTTAATCTAAATAAATAACATTCTAAAGATTTATGCATTTTTATATATAATAATAAAATTTACATTAATGTTTCCGTGATTGTCATAATTACACCATTATTATATGTTATTTTGATTGTTACTAATATCGTAGAAGTTATAATATGAATAATTATTACAATTTAACAAAACGTCACGTTCACCATAAGCGTCACCGAATAATAGAGCAATATAAATGTAAGATTTAAAAGCAAAGGCAGGAATATAAAAAAAAAATGTTTTTAATACAGTCATCGTGGATTACTAATTTAAAATGAAGTGAATTTCATGTATGTATTTTATGTTTCATGTTTCCTATAAATGTATAAGCTATATTTCTTATTAAATAATCGAAATCAGTACATTCTAAATTAATAATCCTCGATGACTGCATTCCATTTTTTTGGATATTGCTGCTTTTGCTTTTATACCCCACATATATGTAGTATATGAATAATTATTTATCTAAATGTATAATAGATTTACTTTTGTATTTACTACATTTATAAACTGCATGTTAAATAGCTATATGTAAATTTATTTAAAATACTTTATTTCATTTGTATCCTTTAAAAATGTGATATTTCTTTCTAACATATCTATTGGCATGGTATTATTATTTTTATTTATGCATAATTTAATTTTCATTATAATATGATAAAATTTATATATATTTTTTAATCTTTATCCCACAGCAACAAACTCAACTCCTAGTAACCTTAAGTAACCAAGTTTTGAAAACAAATCTTCAAGTATTGTATGTTCAAGTATATTCAAGGGGAGACAGTTTCGAGAATTCTCAAAATTGTTAACTTGTTGAAGAACACAGCACATTGTTTCTGAAAATTCGTGAAACCCTGTTTTCTTAGTTATTTTTCGCTCTCTCTTGAACAATTAATTTTCATTTATATTTATTTATTTGTGTATCTTTCCACAGGGATACGGAGAGACAAATAGCCACGATAGAATCCCACCAGCCAATGGCGATTCCGATAGTCACCTGCGACTTCGCATCGGACATATCCACGAGCGAAGCTAATGAGATGCAGTCTCTTCCAGCCGTCGAACAGCCAAAGGATACGTTAAAGGTGAGACACATTCAAATATTTGTAACGAGATTCTAAGTTCGCACGTGTGAGGGACGTCTTAAGGGGGAGTACTTACCTACTAACCGCGAAAAAAGACTTTTTTTGTGAATTTTTAATAGAATCTATATAAATTGTGGTATTGGTATTATTTTTACATGAAAGTACATATTTTTAAGAATACGTTGAATTTTTTTAATGAAAAAATATTCAAAATTGGCGGAAAATTCTTGGGTTTTGTCGACTGCCAAAATAAAAGGTCCTCCGCGGTAACCACGTCCATTTCATATTTTATCATCAGAATTTAAAAAAAAAACAACAAGATTATCATAACTTACATTTTAATTTAGTCTTTGGCGTAGGAATTTTTGAAAATATAAATTTTTCACAAAATGGTGGACGTTTGAATTTGAAATTGTGTTTTTTAGGGAAAAATTCGGGTTTATTATGCCGACAAAAAAAAACTTAAGTCACTTAAAAAAATCCCACGACAAAGACTAGATAATTATGTATAAAATAACCACTATAAATTTGAAGTTGATTGGTTCAGTAGTTGCCGAGATATTTATTATTTTCAAAACATTTCTAGTAAAACGCGTTTGAAAATTGAACAATGAATAAATCGCGAAAGCTTTCAACTTACATAAAATCATCGATTCCATATCCATAATAAAAGTCCTCCAACATGCTTAGAATTCCCATATCATCGAGCACTCTTCCTAAACATAATAGAAACAGGTCTTACGTTTCTATTATGAAATAGCCCGACTGGCAGCTACCTGCGTGTACGCGGCGCCGTGTGGCGCGACGCATAATCAACAAAGGGATGCCACTATTATCAGCTATAACTTTTTTATTTCTTTGAATTTTTGCTTGAAATTTTCACCAGACATTTTTAAGTCCTCAATCTTTAAGAAAATGCAAAAATTTAAAAATCGATTTTTTCGAAATATTAGGTCCTTACATATGAATTTGGCGTTTAGTATGGGAGGAACATAAAGCCGATTTTTTTTAATTATAATATATTTATTTAATCAAAGTATGTACCATTGCTATCTATGCACTTTTGCCATCTCATAGGTAGTTCATCGATCCTTTTACTAAAAAACCATTCGGACGGGAATCAATAAAATCTTTGAAGGCGGTTTGGACTGCCCCATCGGAGTTGAATTTTTTCCTTTGCAAGAAGTTATCCAAATTTCAAAAAAATGGTAATCTGTTGGGGCAAGGTCCGGAGAGTACGGTGGATGTCTTAGACATTCCAATTGAAGCTCCTCTAATTTGGTAGCCGTCTGTTGTGCAGTGTGTGGTCTAGCGTTATCATGAAGCAGCAGTGGCCTAGAGCGATTAACCAGCCTCGGTTGTTTAGCAGCTAGCTTTTCCATCATGGTTTGCAGTTGCTGACAATAGACATCTGCCGTAATCGTCTGGCCAGATTTAAGAAAGCTGTAGTGAACGACACCAGCACTAGTCCACCAAACGCTCACAAGTAACTTTTTTGGAGTCAATTTTCGCTTGGGGCATGGTTTGGCTGGTTCGGCAGGGTTCAGCCATTGCGATGAGCGCTTCCGATTATCGTACAGGATCCACTTTTCATCACAGGTAATGATTCGATTAAAAATCCCTTCATTATTGTGCCGGTTGAGTAATGCAACGCAGCAGTCAACGCGCGTTTGTTGATTTGATTCACTCAATTCGTGAGGTACCCACCTTTCAAGCTTTTTCACCTTACCAATTTGCTTCAAGTGGATTAAAACAGTTTTATCACTAACACCGCAGCCTGCAGCTAACTCGGATGTGGTTTGCGATGGATCCGCTTCCACAATAGCCTTCAATTCTTCATTATCAACTTTGGTCTCCGGCCGTCCACGGGGCTTGTTCTGCAGGTCGAAATTTCCAGAACGAAAACGTTGGAACCAGAAACGCACTGTGTTTTCTTTTGTGGCACCGTTGCCATACACATCATTAATCCTCCGAGCCGTTTTTGCAGCACTGGTGCCACGGTGGAACTCGTACTCGTAAATAACGCGATATTTCAAATTTTTCATTTTGTAAACTGAGTCACGCAAAGAAAAAAACAATTGAGGAAAAAACAAATGAATTATAATTTTCAAAACACAAATACATGAGTAAATAGCTGTATTAATTTGGATTTGGAATTCCTAACCAAAGAGAAAATATTTGAGATCAAATTTGCCAGTACGGCAAAACGCCAATTTCATATGTAAGGACCTAATATCTAATTAGGTTAGATTAGGTCAGGTTAGGTACATATCTGAATCCGACGCAAATCACCGGACGCACAAGGGTCGGGGATAAATTGACAGGATTAAGGATGGAAGATGAACGGTAGAGACGAGATGGGTCGTTCATAAATGTCCATTTTACTAAACGAATAAACTGTTCAGTTCACTTTTGTGAACTACTTTCATTAATTCAGTAGTCGTCCATCAATCAAATTTCAATTTTAAGAAACATTTTATTTTATTTATTTAATTGATAATATTTTCAATATTTCATTACGATGATACTTAGAAAATGTTTACAATTCAATTTTTTTTATGTTATACCTCACCAAAAAGAATTATGATTCTTGTGTGTGGTGAGGGAACATATAAATGTATGTTTCCTTATTTTTTACTATTTCCCATTTTAATTAGTTTCCTGTCAACTGTTTCTTTATCAAATAAAGTAAATAATCAAATATTTATTCTACACTACATCTACTTAATTAGGTCAATTTAAAAATGAATCAATTTAAATAAGAGTGTTCGTTTGTTTGTCACGCAATGCTCAATTAATAATGAAAACATTAATTTCATTATTTGTTTAATCTACTTATATAAAAAAATGTTAATCTACAAAGTTGCTCAACCAATTGAAAAAAAAATCAATTTTCTGGGGAAATCTGCCATGTTTCTACAACTTGTTTAGCCAGAAAGGTCATAGAGACATTACAAAAGACCACAGACAACTCTGAACGGTGGTAAAAACCAACCCCTATCTAATCCCACCCCTACAATGAACAACAGTTCAATCAACTGAACGAATCCTATCGCTGACGGGCGTGGTGGACTGTTAAATCTGTAAGATGGGCTATATAAAAAAAGAATGCTAAGCAAGAACTCATCTGCCACAGAATTTTTCTTCAATCTAGTAACATAGAAATAAGGCAACACAAGGCTTATAATGTACCTCAATAGGAGTTCGGGTATTCTGCTCTAGCTACTACCAGCTTTGTTGGAACGGGAGGGATTTGTCCGTGGAACTTGGAACTCCTTCACATTTGCCTATGTGGAGAGGGAACCACGGGAAACCTCTCTCAGAAGGAGTCGGACCTGAGGGGACCTTCCTATACGTTCTTGCAACGTTAGGCTTTTTTTTATTGGTTGTTTATTTTTTTTTTGTCCTTTTAATGTATATTGTAAAGGACAAAATACCTATACACCCGATGCTGCTCGAAGCATATTCCTTTTTCGATATCCATCATCAGGGCTGATGTGTTGTGATGATACACCCTGTAGTGGAATCTGAAACGTCGGCCAGAGATGTCAGATATACATGGCATAATATCCGAGAAAACTACACGCAGAAGACAGTGACAGTCCTTGTCAAGACAGATGCCCATGAGAATCTTCTGACCTTTGATATACTCTTGAAAACTCTTTCTGACATTGTCACTCTAACTAAGACAACATAGTTAAAAATTGCTTCGTTTTTAACAATGTTCTTCATTCAGTGGACCTTGACTATTGTCACTATCATTTCGTTTACCGCGGCCCATGAAAACTTTATGATATATTATCCAAATCATGACCTCAATATTTTCCTTCCAAAATCGAGGGAACCGCGGTCTAGGGAAAGACTACAACCCCCTCATCCTTCTTTAGTCCGTTCATAAATTTCCGATTCGTCGAAGAACTGCATTCCCGCAAACAGACCTCGTTCCACTTTGACTTCCTTAATGGACACCCTAAAATAACAATATTTTAAATATTGTCGTATTCTCCGCTTTCAAAATAAGGGGTTCATTCCACGTCTGAAGCACCGAGCCGGGAATAACACCACCGAAAGAATAACACAATTTTGGAAAAACAAGAGAACTGGGGTATTTTTAAGGGAGCTATATATTTTTTTGTTCTGTGATTTAGACTGTTGGTATTGCTGTAATAAAACCGAGAGAGAGGCCAAGCTTGGACCAATTTGATCCGAATTATTTTATATTAGGGGCGCAGAAAAATAAAGGGTAGGCATTTTTCTCTGCGGGAAGCTTCAAATGACCGTCCCTTTTAAGGGAATATCTTAGGGGATTATATCGGGAATGGATTGGTACAGAAAGGTCTTTCCAATTTATCTCCTTCATTGCTTTACGTAATCTTAATGTTTCTTAAAAACAACCCCCTGAAATGAAAAGTAAAACAATTACACATTTTTTTATTATATTACAATTTTTAGAACATAATTTATAAGATGCGTAAGCGTCCATGCTTCCATTCCATAAAATAATATGTAGAACACGTGGCATCTGACCATTAAGCATGATGACCTGAAGTTGACCAAAAACGATACTTTTATGAAATTGAAATTGATATAGCTTTTCTTCTATTTTCGCCATATCCGATCCAATCCGCTTAGTCTTTGTAACAGTAATATAATGCATATTTGTTCCATTGACCACAAATAAAAGCTCTGCAATATTTGCTACCAATCGGTTGCCATGATATTAAAATGATTAATAATCGAAAATATTAATATGGCATTACAACGTCATCAATTACCCAGAAACGGAATTACTTATAAGCACGACATAACAATTTTATTATTTCTTAGCACATATTTTTAATTTATTTGGTTCAGTTAAGATTTGACGAGAATCTTTACATAAAATGAATTTTATAACCAAGTTTTCATATATTAATGTAAATTTTAAATATAATAACGTATACAACTAGTGCAACTAGTTGATTTAATTTACAGATAGATTCCCGGCTAAATTGTAAGTCTAAAATATTTTGACAGATTTTTATAATTCAATTAGAAAAAACGTACCTAAAAATTAAATTAACGAATATTTTAGCTACTACTGGGATTCGAACCAACGGACCTCCACTCTATCTGGAAATGGTAGATTATCCAATTTCGCCACGGCAGCTTGGTAAATTAAAGTTAATTTTTCGACCTTATATGTAGTCTCTTTTTACTTTCTTTCTTTTAACTCGTAACGTCTGCTTGACGCAAAAACTTTGGATCGATTTTTAACCCTTTTTCCGTTATCCAATCGAGCTGAAACATTGCAAGCAGACTCGTGGCAACGATCAAGAAGATCTGTCAAATTTTCGTTAAAAAAATAATAATTTTAGCATATTTTTGGATTTTTCAAATTTTTATTGGTTTTTTCATACAACTCAGTAAGTTTTATGGAGATTCCAACGCATCTGGTAGACACGGGAGTTTGCGGGAGACGCTTGAACGCGTCTTTTGCATACTTTTGGTAGAAAGCTGAGGTTATGGTGCCTGGGAGGGGCCAAACAATTTTTCGAAGGAGAAAAGATGTTCTCTTACAAGTTTGGCAATCGAAAAATGAAGTGTCTTTAATTTCTATCTATTCGGCAGAAATACGAGAAAGTCGCCACATAGATTGGAAATAAAAATCTACGAAGGAGATGTCGTGTGTGCGCTGTCCACAAAGTACGTAGAGAAACCCTGTATGTATGTAATCTGTGATGTACCTTTACATAAAGGGAATTATTTCCATCGATTTCATACATCCAAACAATATTGGTGTTTATTGTTTTGTATTTTACAATATGTATATATTATGTTGAACGTGCATAAAATGACTAAATCAACAATACGATTAAAGTGCAGTTGTTTCAAAATTTTTAAATTTAAACTTAAATATAATAATATATTAATAATGTTATATTTTTTAGGTAAAAGCCTATATACATTGCTGCTCTTTACTTTTAATTTTTTTAATTTTTATACTCATGTTTTGGTGCAATTCCTGATACTTTTATATTTTGCTACTTATAACTTATATTGTTTAATGTATATTCATTTTAATTTTATGTTATATTTTTTATGTAAAAGCCTATACACATTGCTGCACTTTACTTTATGTTTTAATTTTTGTACTCATGTTTTGGTGCTATACAGATATTGTTTAATGAACGTGCTTTTTGAAATTTATATTATATTCTTTATGTAAAAGCCTATACCTAATGGGCGTAAACAAATAAATAAATTAATTGTCTTTTCAAAAATATAAAAAATTGTGACCAGATCATAATAAAAGATTTCGAATAAGGTAAGATACTGAAAATTTTGCAAATCTTGCTGCAAATTTTGCTGCAAATCACATCCCGGGAATGAAGAAAGTCCAGGAATAGAAACTCTAATTAACAATTGTGTTATTTTGAACAAAAGGCTTCACGGCACGTACTCCTAGTGCCATCTTCAGGGTATAATGAAAGTTTTTATTTGGTACATAATTCAAATTATAACGCATTACCGTTGCCAGATGAAACAACTTTTGCTTATTTAATTTATTATTTATTTCGTAGCTCATTGCAGAGTGGATCATGTATTGACGTGAAAAATACTACTAATCTATACTGGTAAAATATGCGCCGCGCCCGCTCAAAGGTTAGTTCTATAAATCTCCGAGAACTTTGTGCTGTCTCGAAGTTGGGAAAACACATAGTAATGGTATGAAATATCTGCCGCGTCGTAAGGCGAATGATGCCTTATCATCTCGGCTTTCCGCCTCAAGGACGACGCACAATGTAACATAAAAATAAATCTTTTGTTATTGAATTCGTGATGAGCCACCGTTAATAATTGACCAAATCATTAATCTTGCCATACAAATTCATCGGAATCGCGTATATTTTCGATTTTCTCTAATGTTATAGGAGATTTTCATCGGAATTCCGCTAAAATTACGTCGTTTTTCGGAGAATTTTTATGAAATTATTGCCTGCTTCCGGGCTGCACAATTGCGCAAGTCATTCGGCGAGATTGCTTTCATTTTCAGAGTATTTTTACCATGATTTGAAATAATTTGTAACGTACACAATCCTGGCATACGAACACCAAATAAAAAACCAGGTGGTAGCGATTATCTTCAGTATTTTCAGATACTTTGTGTCGACCGACCCTAAACTAGTCCCAGTGCTGACTGCTCGCTGGCTAATAGAAAAGAGCAAAAGCTCGTACTCTTGTACTTTATAGCCGCGCCCCTTTGTACTCTTGTTAAGATAGCCGGGCTGCACAATCTCTCGAGATATTCGGTGCGATCGCTTTCATTATCAGAGTTTTTCCACCGTGATTTGAAATAATTTGTGATGTATCCCCAATCCCGGTACACGAACATCAGATAAAAGACCAAGTGGTTGTCATTATTTTCAGTATATTCAGATACTTTGTGTCGACCGACCCAAAACTGGTCCGAGTGCTAACTGCCCGCTGGTTATTGGAAGAGAGAGAGTGAGAGCTTGTGCTGTCCTTTTTTATAGCCGCGCCCCTTTGAACTCTTGTTGAGGTGGCTGGCCTTCAGTTGTCGCGGTCGCGCCCCATTGTACACTCGGTAAGATGAGGTGTTGTGGTAAGAATTAATATTTTTGTAATATATAGTCTAGATTGCATACCCGTGGGTGTGCGGTGTGTATTCAAAAGAAGAAGAGAGCTATCTGTGGTATTTTTCGAAATTCAAATCGGATGATAAACGCTCGTATTTTTGTAATATATAGATGTAAGTTTCACTGGTCCTGAATGATTTTTGTGCATATGGTATTTTTCTAATAATCTAATTTTTCTCCGAAATCTATCAGATTTTTTTACACGAATTCTTTTTTATTTATACGATTAAGTATTGCTTTTAAGCCAATAGATGAGTGGAAAAGTTAATTAACATTATTTTGATACATTTAATAACGTTAATTTCAAAGTGACTCGTGGCTTTATACACATTTGACTTATGGCGTTTTGTAAGAGAGGTTAAAAATATAATGCCATAACTAGACGAAACGCATCTCACAAAATTTAAATAAGTCGAACTAAAAGACAAATAATTTATTTTTGTTTTCATATTTGAGATTGTGAAGTTTTACAAACATATCTCTGAAACAAAAATGAAAAATACATAATCTATATATAAAATATGTGAATATAAACAATTTTCAAAAAAGATTAAAAATTTTAAAATAACTTCCAGGCGTTTTCTAGTGAATACAACAATGTAAATAAATAAATTATTTGGAAGAACATCACTTAAATTTTTAAAATAATGTGACTTCACATTCTAGTAAAAAAATATAATGTAATAATAAATGTAGTAAACAAAAAATAAAAATAAATAAAAAATAAAAGCGACCTTCGTTGCCCAGTGGGCGTGACCTGGCTTCTCAAACCGGGGTTTCCGGGTTCGATTCCCGGTGAGTTCACAATTAATCCATGTAATTTACTTAAGCCTGGGTGTTTTTTGATGTGTTTCGCTTCTGTAATTGGGATTCTTGGCATATTGAAGCGTAAAATTAAAAAATAAAATTTAAAAAATATAAAAAATTAAAATCTCATTTAGCATCGGTGACCATCTGTTTACTGTTTCATGAGAATTACAAATTTGCAACCAAAGATGGCAATAGCGTAGTTGAATCAAATAATGTAAATGAGGTACATTAATAACATATAGGCAACTATACAAATTAGAAAGATGTCTAGTTGAACTTGGGTCGAATTGCTGAACGTTACTTAAACGCCTAATAAAGACTTCATTGCATACTTTCCCTATACATTTTACATATACATAGCTTTATAATAATAATAAAATTGGACATTTTCTTTAACGCCATTTTCGTAAAAAAATCACCTCAAAGGTACTTTACACGAACATTGCTTAGTCCTACACTATAATTTAATTTAATGGAAAGGATTTTACAAAAAGGTTTTAAGTCTTTTTTAAACACTGTTTCTGATGCTCTGTTCCGTATTACGGAGAGTTTCACGCCTTTGCCTTGTGATGGCTCCTCTTCTTCGCCTATCAGCTCGATCCTACTCCTAACTGAGTTTACACCTTGTTAGAGGCAAACAAGCTATCTATCTACGTCGGGTGAAGGCTCTACGGCTTTTAACGTAGTATTTCCAAACACCCTCGCTTTATTCAAGACCTCCCCAGTTCACGTTGTGTAATTTTTTGTTTCGAACTATAGGGGATGAATTGGTTTAGTGGTAACCCTAACGCAAGCTTTTCTTAAATTGAATACTGGGGTATGAAGTTCGTGAATGTTCATGGAAAACGCAAACAAAACTACCTAGCACGTCAATTAAGCCCTACGGTGCAATTGCTAAACATACTATGTTCCGTGGCCCTATATTATTTACCTATCATTCCTACGGACTGAAACCACTGCATCTGGTGTAGCTGCGCTTCCAGAGTGCGCGACCCTCTGCTCCCACGCCCTCTCCGCTCGATCCCCCATTGTCCTACCTGTATGGGATCGACCGCCATCCACTGGAAGGTTAGTGACGTGCCGTTATCACATGCGCATGCACATATAGAGTACATAGATCCCCTGAAAGCCCTCGAGTCCTTCGTAGCCGTTCCTGTGGATGATTCCGTCTTCGACGCCCTCGCTGATTAATAACTTTATCTCTCGCCGTTATCTCGCTGTGCTTATTCCCTACGATCTTTTATATTTACTCTGCATTATCTTAATATCAATTATATTGTTACGTTTATTTACTAGCCGGCCTAAGTTCCGTCACCTGTATCTGGCCCTATGTCTCATTCTAGTGGTACGTTGGGTTCTAATGGATAAGGGGGTTGTAGAAGGTATGTGTAAATGTATGTGTACGCGGAAAATGTGGTTGCTTTAAATTCGGCCCCTCCATACCCAAAGGCTCATCGGTGACTGATCCCATCTTCCTTCTCCCGACACGAGTTCCGGATACGTTTACCTGAGCCTGGATGCGCCTTTTCATGTTGGGCCTCTTCTGTGCAAAGTACCGCACCATCCCTCGCGTCAGTGTCTGGCGTCCGGGCTCATAGCCAGTTTGCCCCCCGAATTCCAACTCCTCCAGGTTAAACTAAGTTAAACTACGGTATATATACTGAAGCTACTGTAAAGATGGTCCCGGGCCACCTGTCAAGTCAAAAATATGCGAGTTGGGAAGGGGAGTTTCCTAGGCTCCCCAACCCTCGCCTGTGAGCAACTGCAGCCCATTGGCCATTCGCGACACTACATTGACTGCAACCACCCTCCCAGGTAGTACTTATTATAATCTGATATGCATCAATACGTTCAATCCATTCCAGACGAGGGAAGACATCCGCACGGGTGTTGTGCCACCCGTGAAGAGCCCCTCATACACTACGTACGAATAGATACATACTAATAAAATATAATATACATACATATACATACATATACAATACATAAATAAATACTTGTAATGGTTGGTTGCCATGTGGTTTCACGAGGCCATGACCCCTCGTATTAGTAGATGGAAAGGTGGATCTGGACAGTAGGGATATGCCTAGCCCCTTGCCAGGGATGTCGGTGTATTTTCTCCAAATGGTGTACAGCTAGGATCCTGCCATCGATGATGATGGGATCTGCCTAATTATCTCCGACTGATGTGTAACTGGAACCCTGCCATCACTGATGACGATGATGATGTCACTATCGAAACGTCACCTGATGACATTTAGCTGAACCGCCGCTAATGATGATGATGATGATGATGATACTATCGTAACGTTTCCTGACGATATACAACTGGGACACCG